>PVJO010002889.1:0-133313 GCA_004026905.1 Hystrix cristata | reverse complement strand
ACACCCTCATTGGAAGAAAGATAGCCTCTTTAACAAATGGTGTTGGAAAAATTGGCTTGCTACATGCTGGAAACTGAAAATAGATACATGTCTCTCACCATGCACTAAACTAAAATTGAAGTGGGTCAAAGATCTAAACATAAAAATAGAAACACTAAATCTACTGGAGAATAAAATAGGAAGAACTCTTGAAGACATAGGGGTAGGAAAAAAAATTATGAACAGAACCCAGACTGCACAGGAAGTAATACAAAGAATCAGTGATTGAGACTACATCCTATTAAAAGGCTTTTGCACAGCAAAAGAAATCACCAATAGAGCGGGGCAAAAACCCACAGACTGAGAAAAAATTTTTTGCCAACTGTCCCTCAGACAAAGATTTGACATCTAGAATATACAAAGAACTAAAAAAAAATTAAACCTCCCAAATTCAAAGACCCAGTCCAAAAATGGGCATCTGAAATGAATAAACATTTCTCAGATGAAGAAATAAAAATGGCAAATAAATACATGAAAAAGTGTTCAACATCACTAGTCATTCGAGAGATGCAAATCAAAACAACATTAAGATTCCATCTCACTCCACAAAGAACAGTGGTTATGAAAAGATCAACCAATAACAAATGCTGGCGGGGCTGTGGGGAAAAAGGAACCCTCCTCCATTGTTGGTGGAAATGTAGATTGGTCCAGCCACTGTGGAAATCAGTATGGAGATTCCTCAAAAAACTACAACTGGAGTTTCCATTTGATCCAGCTATTCCTCTACTGGGCATCCTTCCAGAAGAATTAAAATCATCATACCACAGGGATATCTGCACAACCATGTTTATAGCAACACAATTTGTAATAGCTAAATCTTGGAAACAACCTAAACGTCCAACAGCTAAAGAAGATGTGGTTTTTCTACACAATGGAGTACTACTCTGCCATAAAAAAGGATAAGCTAGAGTCATTTGTAGGTAAATGCATGTTCCTTGAGAACATACTCTTAAGCAAAATAAATCAGAAACTCATGAGTACACATCAAATTGTTTCTTTGATATGACTAACCAAAAGGGTAAATAAGGTCCGAGAGGTGTAATAGATGTTATATAAAATGAAGATAATATTGAAAAGAGAAGAGAAATAGAAAGGAGGAAGGGAGAAAAGAAAGAAGGGAAAAAGGAAAGAAAGAGGAAAAGGAAAAAAATGTGAAAATATAAATAAACCTGCTGTAAATAGGGAAGCGGGGAGCAGAAGGGAGGAGTGGGGGAAAACCGGGGAAGGGGGACCAAGATACATCATGTACAAAATAACCTTATGAATGTGAACATTATGCATACAATGTACCAATACATGTTGTTGGTTTAAAAAAAATAGAGAGAGGGGAAAAAAAGCATTAACCATTGTGATAATCTCAAATCTTAGGAAAGGATATAATAAAAGCAAACACCACCAGCTAGTTTTCAAAGTTGGTTCACAGATACAAATTCCCTATGATGAATGTTATCACTGTGCATATCTAAAATGTACCATTGAAATAAAATTTAAAAAAAGAAAATCTTCTAGGGACCTGCTGTACGCCACCATGTATATAGTTAGCAATAATGCACTGTATACTTTAAATGTTGTTTAGAAGGTAGATTTCATGCTGTGTGGAGTTTTCTTTTTTTACCACAATAAAACAGATTAATAGGGGAAAAAATAGTTGGTTCTCAGATGTCCTTTTCTAGAGGAGAAAGTAACATTCTGAATTCAAGGTGAATGATCAGCAGTGGTCAGTCCTATTCTAACACCAGCGTAAGCTTTAGCAAGTAGTCTCTTTCTTGATGTGTATAATATATGAAAACATGATTGCTTGTATAGTTGGACTTGTTACTTTGTCTGTGGCAAAAACAGTGTTTGTTGTCTTTGTATGAGCCCTGAGTGAATCAGGCTTCTTTAATGAGACTTATTTTGGCTCAGCAAAAGTAAGATTTTTCAATTTCCTTTCAAATTCACTCTTATCCTGGCAGGTGAGTATATGGTTTCTTTTTGGCTGGAAAATGAAACTGATCTTCTGATGTTAAAAAAAAAATCATGATTCCACTTGTAAGTACAAAATCAAAATTATTGAACATAATACTCTCTTCCTAAGAATTTACCTTTAATTTATTATTAGTAAAGCATTGATCCTAGGTCTGAAAGTTAGAATGTTTATACTCCCTCATTCTGATCACTCAGACTTACTAGTACATGAGGTGCTGAGATTGCCCTAAACAACACTATGTAGCCACTCCAAGTCTCAAAAACCCATTTATTTGAGTGCTACCAAGAATCAAATGTGTATGGTGAAGGAATGATGTGTTTTGACTAACAAATGGATTATTTAAGTGTACTGTGTTCTGACCAATCCCTTAGCATAGCTCATTTCTTTATAACTTAGCTTTTACATGTCATTGAATTAAACTGTGGTGAGTGAGTTGTTCATTTGTGAGCTTTATTCCAAGTGAAAAGACTAGAAGAAAATTGACTGTGTACTTTGTGGAAGCTTTCTATATAGACTGTGACCTAATAATCTGTCATGTCCTGCCTGCAGCAGTATTTGTGATATTCCAGAAAGTAAGAGAAGCATAAGAATTTTATGTTACAAAACACAATGGAAAAAATGTGTGTGTAGTCACAATGAATTTGACGTTCCTCAAAAGAATACATTCATAGAAAACCAGGAAGAAGATAACAGAAATGAAAATTCTTGAACAATAGATTCTTCTAAGAATTATTTTGTGAAATTATTTAGATATGTGGAACATGAAAAGTAAAATAAAGTTGATGAAAAGAGCTGGAAAGAACTATATCCCTAAAATCTTAAAAGCCACATCATACATACTAATGATAACTTGATGTAACTCTAAAATACCTAACATTTTCATCCATAGCCCTTAAATTAAAGAGACTGGCATTGGTTCTTAAGGAGCTTACCATTTGGAGTTCATACCAACTTCCATTTAGAAATTAGATAGAAATGAGTTTTTCAGGTGTAGGGAACTGTTTCTTGATTTCTCTTCTTTGTATCACCTTGCCCAAGACTTACTAGGTTAGACACTCAATAAAATTTGACCAAAACATTATTATTTTAAATTATTGAGTTTCAATAAAATATTTAATAGCCTCAGGGTATACAATCTAAATGGAGTATTGAGTGCTCAATAGCATGTAAGTGATATGCAGGTAAAAAATTGGAGGCAAATTTGGGTAGTTCACTAAAAGGAAATGTGGACATTTGGGACAATATAATTTTTTTTCTAAATACAGTCTTAGGATGAATGGGAAACAGCTATGGTAAGGAATAGGGATGAGAGGAAAGGCTGGAGCCAGATATAAATTTTCTTGTTTTACTTGTGTGCAGGAGCACGTGAGTTTCTGAGAGTGTGCTACTGATGCAGAAGGAGAGGCATGGTTTTTTAAATCATAAAGATCATCCTGTGCCAAAGTTATGGAGAGCTGAAATTGAGAATGAAATGATTGGTCTGAAATATCTGGGGACCCAGGAGTTTGGAGGGTTTGGTCTCAAAAGAGAGTCTGGTTGACTCATTGGCTTAATTTCTTCCATGTTTGTTGTATTTCTGTGCATTTCATGATAAGATGAAGTGTTTCTAGATCAGCCATTTTCCTCCATGAATAATCTGGCTGCCCTCTTCTTTCCTGGGGAGACTTGGCACTGTCTGGCATTTTGGTTGTTATGCTTAGGGTGAAGGGTTGCTAGGATCTAATGAGTAGTGGTCAGGGATGCAGCTAAATATCCTACAAGGCACAGGGCAGGGCCTCACAACAATGAACTCATCCAAATGTCCCCTGTGCTAAGATTAGGAAACCCTGTTTTAGATCTATTCCTTCCAAGTCTTTGTGGACAACTCTATTTGACTACTTTGTACTATGTTTTTGATTTAATGTTTCTCATGACTCACAAATTATTAGTATTTATGAACTAATTTTTGCTTAATGAATGTTCTGGGATATTACAAAACTATGTCACCCCTAGTCGCCACTGCCCCTGTGTGTTGGAAAGATCACCTGATAAGAAGTTTTGTTTTAATGAAGCAGAAGACACAAGTCCTGAATAAACAAGGAAAAATTAAACCTTTGGGCCCCGAAGAAATACTTTTGTAATAGTCTTTTACTAATATAACCCTCTGGCTATTTTAATGCAAACTTATTTCCGTAGAGACATATTTTGGTTGCTATAACAACTCAATGCAGCTCTTGATGAGCTCTTCTTACTTTAATGTTGCTTTTTTAAAAGTTAGAGTTGCTATGACAACAAAAATGCTGTTTTATTTTCAGCAAGCTTTTTCCCCTTGTAATTTTGCTTTAAAATATGTATGTGTATATGCATGCATACATGTATACTTCTACTTTCATGCCTTATGGGAATACAATGTAGTAAAACCAAGATGTAAAATCACTGGAAAAAAGATGGAAATTGATTTGGTTAGATGCATACTATTATTCTTAAATCGGTTTTCACAATGTCAGATGAACTAAGATTAGAGCTGATTTTTCTTCCGTCAAATTATGTAACTGCTCAATAACAGGGTGGCCATCTTTATTTTATGACTTACTTATCTGATATTCTGTGGTATCACTCCTTCTCAATTCCAACGTATTCATACCTGGTGGATTCGTCTTTAGTGTATCATTTACACCCTGAAACTGAAATATTACGTGTCCTTAGCATGCTCGTGATTATAGATAAATAGATAGTAGATATTTATTTTACAAATAGATAGATTATAGATATCTATTTTATAAATAGATAAATAGATTATAGATATATAGTATCTATAGATACTATAGATAATAAGATTCTAATTGCTAAGAATTTCTCTTCCTCAAATTTAGAAAAACAATACAGCTGGACATTAGGTGCCTTTGCTGCATTCTTAATTCTGTCTCAGTTAGCTGTTTGAACATCTGCCAACCACTAATTCCTCTAGAGAAGTGTTGCCCAATAGAAGTAAAGGGCAACCATAAAGATAATTTAAAATTTTCTAGTAGCTAAGGTAAAAAATAAGAAGCAAATGTAATTGAATTTAATAATATATTCCCTAACTCAGTGTACCTGAAATACCATCCATCGAACATGTAGTATTTTTAAGTTATTAATAAAATTATTTTTTATTAAATCTTGGAAATTTTGTAGATATTTTATGCTTATAGCACATCTAACTTCAGATGAACCACATTTGAAGTGCTCAGTAGCCATGTGGGACTAGGGCTGACATATTGGACATGCTGAACTTCGGGTCTCAGTCAAGCTTAGTGACAACAAACCTTCTTATTTACTAGTCACCTACTAAGTTCCAGGCCTTCGTGAAGTGTTAGGAATACATAGATGATTAAGAGAATGAGGGAGGGAGAGGCAGAGGAAGGGGGGAAAGGGGAGGGGGAGAAGACAAAGAAGTTGAAGAAGAAGGAAGAGGAAAAAAGAAGAAAAGGAGGAAGAGAAATCAGAGCACAGGGAGGGGGGAATGCCAAGGGAAGAGAGGAAGGAGAGAAGGAAGGGAAACAAAGCAAAAAAGAATTGTGCAGATTCTCTTTGAGTCCTTTCCAGCTATTATTTGCTATCACCCATAATCTCATTTTGTTTTATTTTAATTAATGTTGGGGAAATAGGCATTCTGTAGTATTTTTGTTTGGCTAGTTCATGGTTATCTTCACAACTTCTTGGAGAATTTCTTAGGAGATGAAGTGCTCCCCATATATTTACTGAATAACTCAGGAAATCTCCTTTCCTGCCAAAGTGTGTGAGTGAATCCAAGATTAAATAAATATTATTGTCAAGGGAAAAAATAAAATGGTTTGAAAGATTCAATTGTATATAAATACTTTAGGAAAGTGAAGGGAATATCATCCATGAGATTATTACTTTCTCTATGTTGTTTTCCTTGCTCTTTGAAGATTTTTTGTCTATGAGCAAACAGGAAGAAGCACATGAGTGCCTTAAATTGGGTTTCACACTGCAGGTGATGTTTCCAGGACATCATCGATGTGTCCAGATTCTTTAGCACGTTGCTGCTTCTTTGCCCCTTTCCTGCCTCTTCTCATTTGGAAGAAGCCAAATCAAAGTGAGCCACGTGACTCTCTAGCCTGCTCAGCGAAGGAAGTTTCTGTTTTCTTTTTAACCATGTGTCATCTTCTATCACCATTATTTAAGAAATAGAGTGGCTTATTGGATGATTTTTAAAGCTGAGCCATTTTACCTGGAATGCAGAGGTCTGGATGATCTAATATGATTTGCAAATAAGAGAACAGTGTTACAACCTGAGTGGATTCCTAAATCAGGTTGCAGATGGTAATCTGAGTTGTGAATTAAAATGTTTGATGCTGACGGCTCTCCACATTACAAAACATTTCACCTAGGTTCCATTATTTGTCGCAGAATTTTTTTTAAGCATCTCCTCAGTAAAACAGCATAATGCTTGGCATTTTATGTCTTTTTGGCCCTTGTAAATTGGAATTATAGTCAACACATCTCACTTTCAGAGTTTAAAATGAAAGGTGAGTTTTGGAATCCTTGTTACAGTTAGAGTTCCACAGCGAATGATCATTTTACATTAGCCTGAGGGGTTTACTCAACACAAATATTAGAATATACTTGAGATGAGAAGAACTTCATGTTTCTACGATCCTATCATTTCTTTCTATGCTGGCAAATGGAACCGTTGCTACCTCAGGGGAATCTGTTTACATCCAACACTAGAGTACATAGGCTAATGCTTAGAACTAAAATGACTTGGAAGCCCTTCAGGTTATTCACTGTAACCCTATTTTTACCTTAGACTACATGAACTACTCGTTCTTTTTACCCTGGGTCACTTTGGATGTATTTTATCTGGTCTTTATTTAATATTTAGAAAATTGGTAGGGAAGAATAACTCAGTGAGCCTTTCTAGTGCTAAATGTATTGCTTAAAAGTTTGAGATAGAGTAATTTTATTTATCATCACGTACACTTTTTTTATGAGCTATACCTTTTTTTTTTTTTTTTTTGTGCCAGGGATGGAACTCGGGGCCTTGTGCTTGCTAGGCAAACACTCTAACCACTGAGCTAAATCCCCAGCTAACAGGTATAACTTTTTAAAACATGTGTCCCATTGTGCAAAAAAAAAAAAAAAGCTTTAAAGGCCACCTTTAACCCTTGTGCTGAAAGCCCTCAGAAGTTTAATTATTAGAACGGAAGCACATTAGAGGGATGAAATTTTAGAGATGGACAGGATTTGAAATCTACTAGTTTAACGATTTTCAAAACTTATGTCTGGCAATCTCCTTTCTGTAAAGGACATATACTCCCAAAGCTCAAAACATAAAGTACAGATTAAAAAGCTGAAGATGAAAGGAACAATGTGAAGAGGATGAGAAATTGTCATCCTTTCCCTGGAATACTCACAGTTCGACTGGAAATCCACAGATTGACTTTCACTCCATCAATTTGCTGATTAGATACGCAGAAGTTGAGAGATTTGTTGAAGTTCAGATAGATCAACCCAAAAAGTATTAGTCATTTCCTTTCATTCATTCAACAAATATGTGAGTGTCCATTATGTGCCTGACTGATTTTTAGAATACTGGAGGTTTGAGGTTCAATGGTGAACAAAGAAAAGTCTCATGTTCCTTATTTCCAGTGTAGGAGTAGAATCAATGCACTAGTAAATGCTCTTTGGAATCAGTTTCAGATTTGGTTCAGGTAATGTGATGACACACAGTAACTTGAGAAGAAAGGGCTGAGGTCAGAGAATGGTTTTTGGAGGACATCACATGAGCTCTTATGCTCCTTTCTGTCTTCATATTAGCTGTCCTCAATTTCTCGCAACTCTGTTGTGTTGGGATGGTACAGTGGAAAGAATGCTGGATTCAGTATCATAAAATCTATGTGTTAGTCCTGTCCTATGCCCCTGATGAGAAATGACATTTTTATATATGTGAAATGAGAACCCTCAGTGTTTTGTTTTGTTTTTAGAAACAGATCTTGCCGTGTAGTTCAGGCTGGCCTTAAACTCACCACATAACTCAGGCTGGCCTCAAACTCTCAGCGATCCTCCTATCTCAGCCTCCCGAATGCTGGAATTTCAGGGATGCACCACCAGATCCAGCAAGAGCCCTCAGTATTAAAGATCTGGTCCCTGCTTATTTTTCAGCCTCTCAATTATACACCCTCCTCTTACTATGATGCCTTTCTACACATTATTTTCCACTAATAGTTGTTTTAATTTTTCGAGATATCGTAAGCCTATAATTGGGCTGTGGTTCTTTCAGCCTAGAATGATTCCCTTCAAAGTTCCTATTTTTTTAAAATATCTTAAGTCACTATTTCCTCCCTGAAATTTCCTCTGATTCCTTCCTACAGAGAAAGGAGTGATTTTTGTTCTGTCTCATTTTTAAACCATTTAAGATGTTTTAAAATGTTGTTTTTTCATCTTTTAAAATGTTTCATCCCATGTAATACAGAAAAGCGCTGATAATTGTCTTGCGTGTTTTTAGTTCCTCCCTTTGACTATGATCTGTTATGGGCCAAATTGTGTCTGATTTACAACCACAACAGGATTCTTGGTCACAGAGATCACTGAGGCAGAGGATCCTGCCGGGTTTGCCTTTCTTTTATTTTTTTCTTTTTTGTTTTCTTTTTTTTCTTTTTTTTTTTTTTTTTTTTTTTTTTTTTTTTTTTTTTTTTTTTTTTTTTTTTTTTTTTTTTTGCTGCTGGGGATTGAACTCAGGTCCTCATGCTTGCTAGGCAGGCACTCTAACCACTGAGCTAAATCCCCAGCCTGGGTTTGCCTTTTATGGAGAAAGTTTTAATCATTTTTGAGTAAATAATAAATTAATCCATTACTGACTTCATTCATTATTTCTCACATCTATTCTTTTCTTTTCATTTTAAAAATATTTTCAGCACTTTCCCATTCCCCACGCACAGATGACTTGGATAAGCAGCAATGGCATAAAGATAGACTGAATTCCAAGGATGTTTTCACTGTAAATCAGGCATTAAACTGGTAACTCGGACACTTATAAGTTGCTGGTCTGAGAGATCTGGTACGCAATCATCATGTTTTTAGCTATCTTTTGCAATAGAAATACATGACAAGGGTGTGCATGGTTTATTTTCCTTTTTTTTTTTTATTCTGGCCAATATAGTAGTGGATATTCCAAGTGAAGGGAAAGTAATTATTGCAAGTCATGCCTTTTAAGCAACTTTACATTTATGTTTTGCTATGAGGTTATCTGAAGTGTTCAGTTAAGGATACATTAGCACAAATAATGGGTAAATCAAATGTAAGGAAATGATCTGAATGAAAGAGATTGTTAAAATGCTCATTTAGAGTTTAAAATGTAAACCAAAGTATGTCTAATATCTTCTTTAAAGAAAAGCGAGTCTTTAACGCAAAATAGAGAGAGAGAGAGAGAGAGAGAGAGAGATACTTTATATTGGTAAAGTACATTCTTCTGCCATCATTTCTTCAATGAGTGAGTCTAAGCAGATTCTTTCTGAATGTGTTCTGAGGGAAATAATTATTCCTAGAATGAGATCCTGTATTCAGAAGAGAGTGATCTGAAGAGGGTAGTTGTGGCTAAATCATGGTAGTTTAACTGCAAATTAGAAGGAAGTGGTAAACTACCCATTCTAGTGGTCTGATAGTTAATTTTCTTGGTTTCTGCTTCCTACTTTGGTATAACCAAATTGGCCTAGATTGCCCTAGGAGGCTCAGTACTACTATCCTGTGAGAACCATGATAGAAGTGATATTTGCCTTTGTGTTTTGCTGATGAAAGGTCCAGTAATCTTGAAACTGGACAAGCATCTTTTGTCACAGACATCCTTTATAGGGAAAAATATCTTTAAATATGCACAGCCTTTTAGTAGGCTCTCAACAGATATTTAGCTGTAAGTTTCTGCTTCACTAGTTTTTGCTGATACTTAATTGCAGTGATGCACCAGAAAGGAGGTAGTTCATTTTTTTCATTGTCCTTAGGACCTTTGATCTAGAACAGGTCCGCATAAACCTTTTCTACAAATGCCAGATAGCAAATACTTCTGAGTTTGCTAGCTAAGAGGCAAAAGTGAAGATATGATGCAATTACTCATGAAACAAGCGGGGAAAACCACTGCCCTTGTCCTGTTGGCTGGAGTTAGTGGCTCTCACAACATTGCCTAGTGAGAAATAAGGAAGGCTAATGACAGCCTCCACAGATCTGTCTCATTCTTTTGTCCTGTCCCAACCCATCGGTCATCCTTTGTATGTCCTATGTGGTGAGTAATATTCCCACCGTAGTCAGCAGGAGCTGCCACAGTGGTGCTAAGCCAGATGGATCCCTGCCCCTGCCCATGGGTAAAAGGAAAAAGAACTGAATGTTTAGTATCCCTTGTTGAAATTAGGACCTTTTGCTTTGGTAGCAATATTGTTATCAGGTTCTGGGGTCCTGGGACTCCTTCTACAGATTCTTTCTAGGCGTTTTCTGTGCTGAACAAAGAATTTATCAAGACAAGCACAAAAGATAGTAAGGTATTATGTTTATTAAAGGTAGGAAAAGATGCATGCTCTGCTTAATGAGTGCAAGTCAACTAAATGTAGAAAAAAGTACAAGGTGATATCAAACCACTGTGAAAAAGACAGTTCGGTGCCCAAGAGTTCAATGGCAGCCATCTTTTGTGTGTCCCATTCCTCAGGATGACATCAGGTCTTGGCCATCCTATCAAAGATCTGCTCAAATTCTCACAAGACAGTTGAAGATAGCACTCCCTGTTTGGTTCTGATTGCAAGGCTTTGGGAATGTTCTGTGCACGTGTTCTGGAACTCTGTGATGGACAGGTCATGCCCTCTCCCCTAGCCAGTTTGCCACACCCTGATCCCCTGTCTCAATATTAGTAGTGTGTATTGGTGTTGGTATTTTGGTCCATTATTTTTATGGGGAGGAAAAGGGGGTGGAAATTTCTAAGTCCAAATAATTGATATAATGGAGAAAAAAACCTTTGGAATCAACTTATTTGTATGATTATTAGCTACCTCTGTTGCATCCTTCTAGCAAGAGTACTCTGTTGTTAAAATAGCATTGATTTTGCTTCCTTTCAAAAATATGATTTTTGTAAGAAAAGGAAAAATAAATTCAAACAACATTTTCAAATAATTGGCTGAAGTTCGATCCCCAGCAGCAAAAAACAAAAACAAAAACAAACATTGGCTGAGAATAGATTTTCACTTTTTCACTTTGGGTTTTTTAAAAACCACCTTATGCCCTCTTTGCTATCCATTGAATACTAGTTGTGATTACATTTTAATGCCAGACTTGTCCTAAATATTTTGAAACTCGTGAAGCATTAAAAATCCCCATTCTTTTGCATCCTGACTGTCTTCTCTTTTTCTCAAGCAAAATAGTGGTTCGTAGTGGGAAAATTGTAGTTATGTGCTGGGAAAGCATCCAGTTGAAAGTGCAAGAGGTTAAACCTTCATCTAGACAGCTTAAATCTGGAGCAACAGACACAGAATATTTCACAGAATCTATCAGGGAAGAGAACCATCATTCTGGCTGTTCTGGTCATTATTTTCTATGTCCTCAATAAACCTGGGGATGGCCATGGTTCAGGAATTGATATTTGCAGGTCATATATATTAATCCTGCCCATTCAAGTGATTCAGAACAAAATACAATGATTTAAAAAAGAAAAATGTGGGTCCTGGGGCAGCAAAGCCATCACAAGACCCCGGAGCTGTGTACCCAAGGAAAATGGTCATCGTCATAGCAGATACAGTTTTCACATAATCTGTATCAGTTTCTACTCTTACAGGTATTAACTCATGTTAGTATTAACAACCACCCTATGAAAAGATCCTGTTAGAGTCCCTACTTCCCAGATAAAGGAACTAAAGCATAAGTGTTTGGATTTATGGATAAGATAGAGCTGTAGATCTGTGGGTCATAGAGAGCCATTGAATGTTTTGAGCAAGATAGTGGCATAGTGTGACTTGCATTTCAAATCATGTAGGCATTTTAAATAATATGGGAGTCAAGAAGGAATTAAAAAAACAAAAATGATTAGGTGTGCTAAGAACCCCAGGGGAAGTAGTAAGGGGAAAGAGAAAACAGGATTGATTTGATAAATAATTTGCTTAAATGGACAAAATTGGATAATTGAGTGTGGGAGAAGGGAGGAGTCAAGAGATTTATGTCCCAGATGAATTAAATGTTTACAGCACAGTGAGTGGGCACATGAAGATGCTCAGTTTTATGAATCCCTGACTAATGCCCTAATGTTAGTGTGCCCAGACTGACCTAAGAAGGAAGTTTGTACTTGACTGGGTCTTGCTGTATTCTATTTGACTAAAGACAGCCTAGGGGAGATCCACTGAAAGACAATCAGGAGACTTTGCCTTGAAGATTTTTTGCCAAATAACAGAGGAAATAAGACTTTTAACTAAGATCCGATCAAATCAATCAAGCCAAACCCTCCCAGTTTGATAGCCATGTAGCGGCCAGCTTGGGTTTGTCTTTCACAGAGAAAGTTTCCCAGGCTGTAATGTTAATTAGGGAATTTGTGTTTTCTGCAGATGATTGCATTATCATCTCAGGCAGGACAGCAAAAGTCCTCTGAGCAGAGGAGAAAGAAAACCGTTTACATATTCTCTCCAATCAAGCTTCAAAGGATTCGAGAGATAATAGGTAATTTGCCATTTGCTATCAGGCCTGTCCTAAAGCACACTGATAGATAAGTGCAAATGGGTAATTTCTAGGCCCTTGTTGTGAGGTTTCCAAGAAGAATAAAGAAGAGAAACAAATTGTCATCTAGGCAGACAATGCTAAAGAGGTATCCTTTGTATTTGCTTCTGGTCTATAACTTTAGTCTGCAGTTGTTTCTTTGGAAAGTTTCTCTCCAGCCAAATTTTAAATTTAAACTTTGTAACTAGTTGAAATCTTTTCATAGCTCCTATAAATAAACAAACTAGCAGAGTATTTATTGGGATGATTGTTGTGTAGATGCTATTTCTTTCCCTTTAGCTTCAACAAATAGTAGCACATTTAATTTGATTCAAGTAAATCATACAGTTGAGGATAGGTAAATTGAGATTCCCAAATTTTAGCATAACAGCTGGCTCAGTAAATACTTTTTAAATGTGTGTAGAACTCAACTAAAGATTGTAGAAAGTCTTCAGCTAGTAATACGTACAGTAGCTTTGAACATAAAACTAAAACTAAGATAAAAAACTTTAAGGAATCTGTAGCCATTTAGTTGTCTGTTCAATCTAGAAGCTAAAGGTACGAACTCAAAGATGACTTCCTTATGCTCAAAGGTGTGAGAAAGAATTCCTCCTGCCCCCACTTTCAGTGCAGTCTTGGGCAATAGATTAAAAACAGTGGTGATGTAGCATTGATCTCTCACTTAGAGCCATTTCAGGCTTAAAAGGCTGTGTTTCTTAATTTCTAGGGCCAGCTTTACATCCAGTCATTTGCAACTTTAATATTTCTATAGATTACACTTAGTAGGTACTTACTGTGTACCAGGCATGGCTGTAGAGCTTTCCATATAAATCCTCAAAGTGATTCCATGAGTATATTATCCTGATTGTACCTATAACAATAGTAAAGCACAGAGAAATTGTATAAATCAATCACAGTGACATTGCCAAACAACAGATCACATACTGGATCAGCGTCTAGGGAAAAGGACCCAGATATCCTCATCTGTGGCATTAGAGATTGGAGATTGGAATCCTCTGTAATCCCCAAGCCTGTTCGCTTGATCATTATGTTTATCTCCTATTTTTCGTTGATGTTTGCTGAAATTCTGCTGTATGTGATCTATGACATTGGATTGCTGCCCCTTGACGCTTCACTAGCTTTTCCTTAAGGGACAGTCAGCTGTTACCAGACTGGTTGCACCTTAAAGCGAATTACTCTCTCTTCATTGGCTAGCAGAAGTCAAAGATCCGAGAGTTTTAAAGTACAAATAAACAATGCTCAAACTTCTGAGTCTCCAGACACTTTTACACATAAAAATATTTTTTGAAGACCTCGGAATTTTTTGGTTTTATGGTTCTCCCTTTGTAGAACATCTTTATTTATGTCTATATATTTATCTAAATTTCATCCAATAGCATACCTTTTTTTGATGCATTGTTTCATGATGACAGTTGAAAATTTGAGAGATTGCTAAATGCTTTAGCCAAAAGGTTGTAATACTAGCCACCTTTGCCATATTGTTTCTATTGCCGAGTATCAGGGCCAGTATTTTGCTAATTTTTTTTCCCATTCAGACATGTAAGCCTCTCTTAGAGTGAAGGAAAAACCCAAAACTCCATTTTAAAAAAAAAGGCATCTTGGGGTTGGGGATTTAGTTCAGGGTTTAGAGTGCTTGTCTAGCAAGCTCAAGGCCCTGAGTTTGAGCCCTGGCACCAAAAAAAAAAAAAAAAAAAAAAAAAATGCAACTGACTCAGAATACTGCTAGCCTCAGTCAGTTCCAGAATCCCATCAATTTTATATCTGTCCTAGAATATTGTCATTTTGATCTGCTGCTGTGAGTGTTTTCAATTTTGTTTGATTCTGAAGAGACACCAATGAATAATTCTCACCTTTGGAAATTTTTGTCTGAAATTTTGTTGCATTTGAAAATCTTACCAAATCAAAACCAATATATAAAAAACATAATATATCACAACCAGCTGGACTTGTCTCAGGAGTAGAAAGATGTTTTAGCATTTGAAAACCGGACATTGTTATTTGAACATCTTAACAGACTAAAAAAAATTTAAATAAAATCATGTTGTCCTCTCAGTAGATACAAAAATGTCAAAGAAACAAAAAAAATTGATAAAAATCCAACATCTGTACATGTCCAAAAACAAAAATCAAAACTTTCAGCAGATCAAAAGAGAGTAATTTGATTGTATTAGTCAGCTTGGGCTGCTATGACAAAATACCATGGACGGGGTAGCTTAAACAACAGAAATGTATTTACTCACAGCTCCTGAGGCTTGACATCCAGGATGAATGTGCAGTCAGGTGAGGCCTCTCCTTCCTGGTGACAGATGGCCACCTTCTCACCGTATACTTCCACGGCCTCATCTCTCTCACAGACCACTCTCTGGTTTCCCTTCCTGTTCTTCTGAGGAGTTAGTCTTATTGACTTAGGGCCTACTGTGATGACTTTGTTTAATCTTAATTATCCTGTGGAATCCATTTCTCCAAATACAGTCACATTGATGATTAGGTCTTTAGCTTTTTTGTACTTCTTAGGATTTTGATAAACCTATTTATCATTTGCATTCTGTTTCTTGGACAAATAGAATTGCATTTTACCTGAAGTTCATTATTAACTGCAGGTTTACTTCAGTTTGGGTTCTTGATTCAGTCTCTTGCTTAAGAACTACACTCACAGGTGTCTGAAGTGTTTGAAATGTGACTTACCTTATTAGCCTTGCTCCCTAACATTAGCCCTGAATATTCCTTTTCATTTCTACTCTCTGCTGGCTGAATTTGCTTGTTTTTCTGCTATTTGACAGATGACAAATCTGAGGCCATTTCAAAGTGTAAATTAGTACTTTCAAGTAATGTATACCCTTATAGAAAATATTTTTCAAATATCAAAGGCATGCACACTGTGCCCCACTTTGTCTATACTATGTCCTATCAACATATCAGGTCTTTTCCCAAGAGTTTGAATCAGTGGCAAAGAGGAAACTGGAGGCCTAGTTCCTGTCTCTTCAGGAAATACAGTTTCTTCTCCTACAGGTGTAAAGTATTCCACCTAGAATTTTTAAGTAGCAGTGGGTCCTGCTCAGATAGGAAGTACATCATACCCCGAATGGTTTCGAGATTGTCTCTAGTAATTATGTGAGCAAAACTAGTCACTAAAGCTTTCAACTTTCTGAGAGAGGTCCGGGAAATCTGTACTGGACTTATCTTGTGTAGCCATGATCATCAATTGAAACTGCTCATGGAAATGAAATATGTTTTTGTATCTGAGATAAATTAGTAAACTATAACAAGATATTAATAAGTACCAGGGTTCAATTTAAGGACTTTTCACTAAGAAAATATAGTATCCCCCCACTGAGATTTATATAGAAAAAATTGATCATAATTTTCCAAGAGTGGCAGCAAGGACAGTATTTGCAGCCATCTGACTTCTACAACATAACTGACCAGATCTTTTTGAGGTTGTTTTTACTTTGTCCTGTACTTCCCCAAACTGCAAGATTTCAGTATAATTTATTATCATATTTTCCTCATGTAGCTGAAATTATATTTGTTCACTGCTAGAACATAAAATTTTTTCCTTCAAAGTAAAATTAATATATGAGAAAAAGATTGAGTCATATTATTAGCTCTGTAAATGACAAGGACAATTACTCAATTTTCTCTCAGTTTAAAATACCAAAGCAAATCAATAAAACATTTTTATTATCTGCTTCATGTGAGAATATTTACAGATATCCCCATACTTCAGATATGCAACAGATCACATTGACATTTATCTGTAATAGCTTCCACATAAAAGCTAGGTGAAGCCAGGGGAAAAAAAAAAGTGTTGTTAAATATAGTATAGCTGAAGCAATTTCAGATTGAGAAGCAAGCTTTTAGTAATGTACCTGAAATGGAAACCTAACTATAATAGTTTGTGAAACTTTCATGTTTTATGAAAGAATCCTAGCTATTGAGGAGGAAGAAACTCCATGGAATTGTTTATGGAACTGTGACATATACTAGACATGCTCTTGCTAGAGAAAGGTGGAATGCTACACAAATGGAAACATTTCTTCAGGGGTTGTTTATGTTTAAATTGATTCTCACAAGCACACTTGCTACTTCATTTCTATGCACTTTATACATTTTCCCTCTGAGGAATTCACCTGTATCTTTGTATCCTGAAGTTGGTGGTCACTGTGATTGTTGCTTCTCTTGATTTGTTTTCCTTTGCTTCCTTGGGAAAACAGCACAAGAGTTACTATAAAGTTTATATATATTTTTCACTTACTGTCTGAAAAATATATCCTGGACAAAATTTACAAACCATAGGCCCAATAGATGATCAGTAATCCCGAAATTCTTAAAAGTAACATGGCAACTCAGTTAAGCAATCATATTTTTCTCTACTGCAGCACAGAATGGTAGAAAAGTGACAGGCATTCTTTATCAATCCAAGACTCTGATTGATATATTGGAGAATTTAATTTCTTTTTAAATTTCTTGTATACTTGGGGTTCTAGTCTGTCAAAAGAGAGTCACAACCATGAAGACTGAATGAAGTGTGCCGAAAGGCTAGCAGTTATGATGGATGTACACCTGCTTGCTAGACACATTCCTCACATGAAGTGATTCAAATGTAAGTGTTCTTTGAGGGTTTATGGTATGAGAATTGGCTCTATTTTCTACCAAATGTCACTTAAGTTAAGGAATAAGAAAGCAGCTCAATTAAAATTTCTGTTCTGTGGATGCTTCCATTCTTTTAATTTATTTATTCATTACTGTTCTTGGCGTCTATAAGAAACAGAAACTTGCCTGCTTATAATGAATACCATTGTTTTCTTTATCTCTAATGCTGCTTAGCATCCAATTCTTTTTCATGTCACTGCTTCAAATCTTTCTACTTGGCATAGTCTTTTGAGTCTTTTCTTTCTTAGCAGAATATTCTTATGGTCCCTTTCCTGGAAGAGCTCTATGTCCTAATGCCTTTGCAAATGGGATGGAACACAGTTGTGAGCACAAAGATGGTCTTTACACCAACACTCACATTGGCTAATAATTATAAAATATTGAACAAGAGAAAGGGCTAAATTATGGTAGGTCCTTGTAACAAACTATTATGCATCCAATGAGTTTGAAAAGAAAATTTTTGAGCAAGGAAAATGTTCAAATGATGCTACATTAAAATCAGAACCCTCAGTGGCATGTAAAGCATAATTTTAGTAGTGATAAAATATATGTACATATGTAGAAAAAAGACTGAATTCAATTTCCAAAATAAAAATAGTGAGTTTTTATTTTATTCAGTGTTTTCAATTTTCTGCAAACAAATACATATTATTTTTCTCATGTATAAATGGTGTATGGTTTTCCAGATAAGATATGGTGCACATGGAGTACATTATGTGATAACTCCCTTTTATTTTGGCATTGTTTCACTTAAAGAAGTCAAAACTTCAATTGGCATTTCATATTTTGGATTAATCACAGATAATATGTTTCAAATAAAGCCCTCTTTTGCTTTGAAGCATCTTTTTTCTATTATACTCCATCCCCTAAATCAGTTATTTTCCATTCTCTTAATTATGGGAGGGAGAGCATTTGTTTAACTGGTTCTATTGGCTGTAATAGCTACTGTAGAAATTTGATTATGAGAAGATACTTAAAAGGTAACTCCTATAAGAATTTGTACATTTGGAAATGGGCATGGTGGTGCACACCTGTAATCCTAGTGCTGGGAGGCTGAGGCAGGTGGACTGTGAGTTCAGGGCCAACCTGAACTACCTCAAAAAATGGACCCTGTCTCAAAAAACATGAATGTTGACTAGAATAGTTATAATAAAAAAGACAGATAATAACAAGTTATGAAGAGGATGTGGAAATAAAGAAAATGTTTGTATGTTGCTGGCGGAATTATAAGATAGTAAAGCCAATTTGGAAAAAAAGTTTGGTGTTTCTTAAAACATAGTATGTAAATTTACTGTCTCACCTAACAAGTATTTACAGAATCTGTCTGAGGGAAATGAAAATACAAGTCAACATTTGCATAAGAATGTTCACAGCAGCTTTATTCACATGGCCAAAAATTGGAAATAAATGTGGTAGATGAATAAATAAAATCGGCATATTCATTCAATGAAATACAACTTAGCAATAAAAACTAAAGCTTTACTCATACATGCAGCAATATAGGTGACCCTGAAAAACATGATGCTAAGAACAATTAGCCAGATGGAAAATACTACAAATTGAATAGTTACATTTATATAAAAAATCCAGAAAAAATAAATTCATAGAGACAAGAGACTACGGTGCCTTCCTGAGGGCTGCAATGCAGATTAATTAGAAATGGCCAGGAGAAATTTCTGAATTGATGGAAATATTCTATAATTGAATTTTGTGATTGTTGCATGACTGTAGATTTGCTAAAATAATCATTGTGTCATGCACTTAAAATTGATGAATTTTATATGATGTGTACACTTCAATAAAACTATCAAGAACTTTTTAAAAAGATACATGGAGTAAATTTTCTTATAGTTCTGTACTATTACCAAACATATCTCTAAGAAACTCAACACTGAACAGAAGGTCACAGTCAATGGGAGGCCAAAGATCTGCTTTTCTGCCAGATCAACATGGATTTATTTTGCTCTTCTCCCCATCTGAATCTTCATAAAATTTGTCATTTACTCCGCCTTGTGCTCTATTTTCTTTGAAAATTGATGAAGAACCTGCTTAACACTAATATTATTTAACCTGCTGCACAACAACATTGCTGAAGTCAAATACTATTTTTTGTCTTCGTGTCTACAGGCATTTTGCGTGACCAGAGTTGTTACAGAGTGTAGGAAGTGAACAATTTATTGGAATACACAGCAGAAATGTTCACCAAGATGTGAGAATGACTTGATCTCCACTTGTCATTCATGTCACAAAGCAGTAGAAATCCCTGTGAAAATTAGGTGATTATTATTCACTCATTCTTGAGTGAGATTTCACAATTAAAAATAACCTGACATTGAGCATGAAGCATGAAATATATAATTCTGATTTAGAAAATATATTTGTCATTCTGGTAATTGGGAGTACCTTATCACAGGTCCTGTTCCTAGGTATTATGTTCAAGAAAGAGCCAATACTGTTTTAAGAATCCTACTTGCATATTGCTGGGGATAAAAATTTCAAGTAATGGTTGAAAGCTCTTCTATGAAATATCAAAGTGGTAATTTTCTCCTTTAACTTCTGTTTCTTTTCTTTTTTAAACTTTTATCCAGGCAACCCATAGAAACCTAGAAATAATAATGGGTAGCTGCAATTGAAAAGCTTGCATTTCTTCTGCTTTGTATCTTTTGTATAACAACAATCCATTCCCCTTTGGGGCCAATTTTAACACCGTGTGTTTTGTCAGTTCCTTCATTCTGCATTATTTATGACCAGTTCAGCTAAACTTGATATGTTAGTCAGATTTCTGTTACTGTAACAAATACTGGAGATAAATGACCTTACAGAGAACAAAGGTTTATTTTGCCTCACAGTTTGGAGATTTCAGTCCTTGACTGATTGACCCTTTTGCTTCAGGCCTGGGGCTCCACATTATGGCAGGAGTATATAGCAGAGCAAGGCCATTTACCTCTTTGCCAGGAACAAGAGATAAAGAGAAAGGTGCTAGGGTCCTACTGTCCCCATCAAGGGCAAAACTTAATGACTCACTAGGCTTCCCTCTAGCTTCACTTCTTACTGGTTCCACGGGGTCTCGATAGCATCTCTTCAGACAACAGGTCTTCAACACATGGGCTTTTGGTAACATTTAAAATCAAACCACTCTATGTGTATTATCATCCTCCTGGAGATTGACAAACCAGTCATGGTTAGTATAACTCTTCGGAAATTTTGTTAGGAAGGTATCTCCATGAGTTTTCCCTTTTGTGTTAGTGACTATACAACTTTTTTAAAATTCCAATCCACTTAGGTTCTGAGAAATTACCTCATTTTCATGTTTTTCTTCCCATTCTTTATTGATCCATTCATTCACTGAATCAGCCAACATTTATTGAAAACCTACCTTGGTGCAGTATTCTGAAAACATGGAAATGCAACACATAATCTCTGCTGCAAGAGTTTCACCAACAAGTCAACGAAAATATAAGTGTCGTTACAGTGGGAAGGAAGCAAGGAGGTCACTTACTAGGGTGGGAAAGGAGTCGGGATGACTTGATGGGTGACATTTCAGTTAAGCTGTGACAAATTAAGCCCGTTGGAAAAGGAATAGAATGATATGGTAAGCAAAAAGAAAAATGTGTCCTCAAAAGGACACAGTGGATTTGGGTAAATTGAAATGATTCAGTTTACTGGAGAATGGGATTAATGGGAAAAATGACCTAGGAGAAAACTTGTGTGGATTGTGTAAATTCTGTTTCTTACAATGCAGTTTGCTCAACGCAGTGCAAACTTTTCATACATGCTCTGTGTTCTTTTAGTGGCAGAGTGACATCTCTTCTAATTAAAGTCTAAAGAAACTCTCCTGACTAACTTTCTACGTCTTCATGGAATTATAAAGCCCGAGAGTTTGTGGCCTAGATCTGTGGATTCTCATGAATGTTTTGAAATGTTTATCGATGATGGAGTATAGTTGTTCATTTTGCTATTGACTAGAACTGTTAGAATATAGTAATGGTAAGTAGAAGGCAAGAGCTCTTGGTGTTTGATAGCTCTGGCTTTGAAGTTAGACCAGTAAATTTCCTGCCTTCCATCTCCAGTATGAAGCTAAGGACAGTGTATGACTCAGACTTGGAAGACTAGAATGTGCTTAGTGGAGTAGGAAGCACCTAGAAAGACTTGTGAAATGGTACCTGGAAGTCACTGTCCTCTCGTTGTCTTATTTTCAGTGGTAAATTAGCACTGTGTGTTTTCTCTCAAAATTAGGAACATGGTGTTTATTTTTACCATTATATTTTTACTGTCTGACTTCGAATTTTTCCTATTTCTTTTCTCCATTTAGTAATTAAACAGACTGTGCTGATAAACGCCTCTGAAAACAAAAACCTTTAAAGTTTTTCAAAAATTCAAATTAACACTGTGTTAGTTACACTATCATTTTCCTGTGTAACAAGTAGCACTTTTCTTAATAGAAACAAATAGAAAGGAACATAATTTAAAATATAAAATCACAGAGCAATATTATTTCACTGAATTTTGATCCACACACATATTTAAAGTCACTTTGTATCATCTATTTCCTATTGTAGTCTTGGACTAAGGAGTTTGAAAGTGATTGCTCTGAAAGATGAAAGAACAGGTATTACATGTTTTTCTCTATTTGCACTGGAATCACAGATTGCTGCAAATTTAAATAAATTCTAGCAAATTAGAAGAGAAAGGAGAATGAGTTTGTTATAAAGAGTAACACACATGACTTTAAAGGATATAGAAGGTTTTCTGGATGCAATAGGAATAAATGGTCATTCAAATATTCTGTCTACTGCAAATTCAGGGACTACTTCGTCTTGGATTTATGTAAAAAGGATTTAGAAAAATAGGCTGAGTATTTTTTAGTTCTTTAGTGAGTTTGTGCACATACTTACCCATCACAGCCAAGTACAGATGGCTTTAGGTGTATGAAATCTCAGCAAACATTCTTTATTTTTCTCCCACTGCTCTTACATTATCATCTATTCAAATTGTTTGGAGCAGCCAGGTTAATCCTAGCTATCTGTTTTGCCCTACTGAGTTGATGTTTCCCTTCACTGTAAGGTGTTTTCTGATTACTTTGTGAATAAAAATGTTTTAGATTCAGAGTAGAATTGATGTGCAGTTGTACTAAAAAGCACTGTGTTCAGTGACTGGGTGAGGACCAGTCACTTTACACAGTGGTCTCTGAGTAGTATTGGCCCTGTGTGACTGACCTGTGTCTCTCCTTCCTTGTGAAATTATTTTGGAACACAGTGACATAATGGTAAATGTTTCCCCTTTTAAACAGTAGTTTTCTTGGTTCCGTTTTAGGGAGAATTCTGGGAACTTTAGTATTTTCTAACTACTGTATTGCCAGCCTTTATAAAAAGTATTTATTTATTTATTTATTTTTGATTATGTCAGGCAAAATGAATCTTGTTTTTAAGCTCATGAGCTCGTGTAGTTTTCGGTTTAGTTTTTGTCACTCCATTCAGGCCATTGTTGTTCAGAGATGATCAGTAAGTGACTTGGTCTATCAGATACCCTTAGATTTGAGTGGAGGATCTGAGTTACTATCACTTTGGTTGCTCAGAGACAAAGGAAATGTTAATTCTCAGTGGCTTGGGTGAAGATCTAGTGGCAGCCTACACGTATTTAGAAAAATAATTCCCTTGGAATCCATGCAGGTTTGTTCTGTTGACTTCCGTTTTCTGCCTTAAGAGAAAAATAAATAAAATGAGATTAGTATCATAGTATTGCCAAATTACTGATGATAATGATGATAGACTTACTCCTTTTAAGCAAATTCTTACTCCTTCGAACAGTTTAGCTGAATGTCCTGAAGCAAGGGAAAATATAAACCAGGTATTGTAAACTCAAAGGCACACACTTCACCGAGTTTATAACTTACAATTTTCAGTCAAGAAAAAAAAAGTTGCATTCCTGGTCAAGGTTTTGTTTTTTGTTTTTTAAAACAGATTTATAGTTCCATAGAAGTAGTTCTGCACTGTTAAAAAAAAATGCAAATATGGACTTGAAAATATATCACACCCAGCCCCTTTAGTATGGGGTAGTCGTTGGAAAACCAGAGAACACATGCCTGCCTACCCAGCTGTGGGGTTCAGTTCTGTACATGGTTGTTATTTGGGAAGTCTGGCCCAGGGGTGTTAGATTTTCAAGAAAACAAAAATCTAGATTTTTAGGATGTAAATGGCTTGTAAATGTTGGCTCTTTTTTTTTTTTTTAACACTATGCAGACCAAGTGAAATTTGTGCAAGCCTACTTGGCCTGTTGTTTGTCAAGGGAAGACCCCTGAGCTATAGATTTTCCAAAAAGAATAGAAGGACCTACCATTGCTAATAAGATTCCTAACTGAAAAGTGCTCTAGAATTCCTCTTTTTGAGAATGTAACATCCTCAAGTCTTGATTTAATGAAGGCATATTAGTTACTAATAAGTGTTATTTTACAAAGATCTATGTCTCAATCTAATAAAGATATATTGGTTACTAATTAGTTATTTTACAAAGATCTGTGTTTAGTCACAAATTACCTACATTGGAGAAGAGAAGACATGAGGTTACAAGTAGGATAGAAGAAAATCTGAGCTTCAGTCGAGATTTTATTTTGTTTTGTTTTTAGTCTTATGAGCCGTGATAAGGTTAACCAATTACTAAAAGAGCTTCACCTAAAAAGTAACAATAAATGAGACTGTGCAGTATTAATAGGATGTTGATAGCAAGAGAAAAAGGCCTTTCCGAGGTAAAAGGGACAGTATCAGCATCTCTGTAGTTATATTGTAGGCCTTAGTATGTCTTAAAATATTGAATAATTGGGGCTGGGGATTTAGCTCAGTGATTAGAGTGCTTGCCTTGTAAGCACAAGGGCCTGAGTTCGATCCCCGGCACCACCAAAAAAAAAAAAAAATATATTGAATAATTGAGTAGATTGGGAGATTGGAGATGTGAAAGCATCAAATTGTGACCAGGTCTTGGGAAGAACTTCGAGTATCAACTTATGGATCTGAGATTTAATGATGTAGTTTGGTGGAGCCATTCAGGATTACACCAGGGAAGAGACATAATTCGGTTGGATCTGAACCACTGATCTGTAGTTCTTATCCCAAATCCTGAGTTGGCTTTTCTTAAAGTACTAATTGAAACTTTTCTCTGAGGGGCTGATGAAAAACAGGTACCCTACCTAAAAGAAGCTATCAGATTTCTAGGGGCACTGATTTTAAGAAGAAACTTTGCCCTAGTCATGATAAATTACATTCCTGGGATTCCCAGATGGGGCTCTAAAGCAGTGCTTAGAAGGCTACTGAAATCACTGGCAATTTAGCGAGTGTGCAAAACATGGTAACCTGTCCTATCTGTGAGTTCTTTGCAGAGAAAATACTTAAACCTTTATTAAAAGTAACTAACAGAAATCATAAAATTAGATGGAATTAGGTCGGAATAAGTTAGAACAGAAATACAATGACCTTAATTATTTTTTAAAAAGAGGTTACAGTATATGAACTTGCCACATTATGGAAATAGGAGAAAAATGTAATATATAAGCAGAGGTAAATAAAAGCATTTGTGTGTGTGTGTGTGTGTGTGTGTGTGTGTGCGCGCGCCTGTGTGCGCGCGCGCGATACTGGTGTTTGAACTCTTGGGTTTGCTACCGTTAAGCTACATCCCAGGCCCTTTTAATTTTTTATTTTGATATAAGGTGTCACCTAAATTGTCCAGGTTTCCCTCACACCTGCAATCCTCCTGCCTCAGTTTCCTGAGTAGGTGGGACTATATGTGTGTTCCTGTGCCCAGGAAAAGCTCATTTTTTTTTTTTAATGTTGACACCTTATCCAAAGAAAAAGGAAGAACTTCATAATCACGAGAAAATTGTCTCAGGTTAGAAAGAAATACAAGAATACAAGATTAAATAGAAGAATACAAGATTAAATCAGGATTTAGGAGATTTCTCACCTAAAATACCAATGGTAAAAATTCATTTGTAGTTAATGTGCCATAATCGGCACTTTTTGACCAGTGCTTAGGCGTTGGTCAGAAAAAAACAATCATTGTGCCAAATTATAATTAGATAAAAAATGTCCTGCACAGATGGCCATTTTGGCACAATTGATATAAACATTGTATGAGTTAATGTGAATTGCTTTAACACATTATTTCTCTCTTTGAAGAAACTCAATATAGACTGCATGTTCATCAACCCCACAGTAATTAAGGGTCTAAATTAATAATTGGGTTTATCACTTGCCAGTTGCTCAAACTGGCCTCTCTAGATACTTCAGAGACAAGGACACAATTTACCTAAGCAATATTAAATAAATAGTCCAAGATCATAATGAAGAGAATAAAAACAATACATTTCTGCTTCTAATCTTTTGCACAGTTAATAGAATAGCGCAAAAAATGAATTCCTAGGAGGCTTTTGAAACAACGCCATCATGCCTCTGGTTGAAATAAATCAGAGAACTCTATGGAGGTGCTTAACATTTATGGAGAAACACATTAAGTTATGAATGAATCAGAACCTCCTGTTTGGTGTCTGAGTCTTATTTGCATTTTTTTGTTTTTTAACTATAAACTGTTTTAAGTTCTTTATAGAGGGAAATGAAGTTTAAATGCATCAGCTTGCATATTTGTTTCTATTATCTCATGCTTTTTCTTGGCTTATGAACATATTTAAAAATTGAAAATTTTAGGAGGGACTTGGGAGACCTTGATTTTGTGTTTTAGCTAGGCTCGCAAGAAAACCGCTAACTCTCCATAATTGATTCTGTGAATTAACAGAATTATCTGGAAAAAAGTATCTGGGTCCTACTCATCATGTAAATGGTTACTTAGTTTGTGTCTCATTTGTTTACAGTACTTAGTAATTGGGACTAAGAGTGTAACAGTAAGCTAGCTGACTTTAAAGCTTTCCAGGAGAACACTGCTGTGTCTCTGAGACGAGCCTCAAATCATGCACCTCACACAGAATTGTAGAATTGTGTTCATGATTTTTTTTTTTTTTTTGTACAGGGATTAAACCCAGGGCTTTCACACTGAACTTTATTTCCTACCTTCTGTTTTTTGTTTTTTCGGTTTTCTTCAGACGGGGGCTCACTAGTTCAATAAGTTGCCCAGGACAGGCATGAACTCTTGATCCTCCTGCCTCAGCTTCCCAGAGTGCTAGGATTACAGGCATGCACCACCACGCCTGAATATTCAGTCATTATTTAACTAATGGTTGTAGACCATCCCAAAAGCTTGGGAATCATTTTGATATTTTACATGGCATGATAAGCTCTGAGCAAAAACATAAGAGTTGGAAATACTGCACCCAGGTAATCAGAAGAGGCTTTTGATTTGACCACCTGTTCAGTCAGAATGCAAAGGTCTATTTATCCTATTCTCAGTTCATTCTATTGTTGCTTTAGTTTACTTCTCATTGATTAATTTTCCTTTCTTTTTTTCTTTCTAAGCTATTTTAACCTGTATTAAAGCTGTTGATGTGATAAAGGGAGTAACAGTGTGATTTACTTAATTTTCTTTGAATCCCAATCTTTTTGAGGAAGAGTTTGAATATACAGAACATAACGCCTAAGGTACAATACGTTGGGCTGGCTATGTATTATACTTGGACATTTTGTGCTTTTTCTACATACTAATCCACAGTTCAGACTTTCCTTCTGGACATCTTCTTAGTGAAATATGATTGCCAACATAGATCCTTGCAAATATGAAATAAAGCCAATGGTGAGTGGACAAGAAGGGGGAAATGATGAGCCATCAGTGATAAGCGCTGTGGGTCTTTCACCAATTACATAATTACAATAATTGGAATTAAGCTTGATAATTCTATTAACTAGTACTAATATACTTTTTTTTTGAAGGTCAAAAATTTCGTAGTAGAAATAGCACGGCCTTGCCAGATTTTTCTGTGAAGTTTTTGAAAAATTGACTAGTAGTCTTTTATTATTTTAGATATGTTACTCCATTTTGGCACCTCTTCTTTTCTTAGAATAATAATGGAAGCTTTTTTTGAAATCTCGGGCATAAGTACCTAGGCCAAGCAGTCCCCACAGTGCTAAGAGACTAAAATAAGTGAACATGTGGTATGCAGCACTTCACGGTGAGCAGAAGAAAAGAAAAGTGCCTTAAGAACTACATTAAGCAGTCATAAGGAAAAAATATATTGTTAATATTTCAATATTTGATATGAGGATGAATCTTATTGATATTCATTTATCAAATCCTTACTTTGACAAATGATTCAGTCCAGGAATTACGAAGAGAAATAAGACATTGATTCTTTTGTCTCAAGCTATCTCTCACTTTCATAAAATTTATTTTCTTGCCATCCTCAAAAGATGTACAAATAACCAATCAATTTTTTGTTACAATACAGAATATAAATTAGAGCTAATATGGGAGTAAGAGGTACGAGAGCCTATCTCTGACTGAAATAGAATCATGGAGACATGAAGGAAGCAGGGACTAATCATTTTTCAGGTCACTTAGTTAATTTGAAGTAATGACACATTAGGAGCACTATTTCTCAATTAAATAAGAATGGAAAGAAGAGAGTTAACTAACTAATTAACTATTAAAAATAAGAAATGATCATTTTTAAAGAATGAAAGAAATGTTTAAGTGGCTTGTATGGACAGGAAAAGACATCTTCAAAGAAAGCTGTGAGCTCTGCAAAGGAACAGCACTCTCTTTGTGCACTCAGAGCTGAGAAGGTAGAGTACAGATTGCCCCTGATCGCTGTAATCATTTTTAAGGGCTTGCTTTGGACTTTTGTCAGCAGCTGCACCTTTAAAATAATCTTAACATATTTTAGAATAAAAGAGGTAAGGATTGAAGCTCTTTTAAAAATTATATATAAAATAAGTCATGGAGGGAAATAAAAGACTATAATGAGACAGAGAGCACTATTTTAAAGTTGACAATTAACTCTTAAGTTTCCTGGAAAGTGAGTTTTAAAACTACAATAAGTTTATTTCATTTTTCTGCTCAAGGAACCAGTAAGTTACTTATGAACAATAAACTTTGTATGCTATTGGGTTCCAAATCAAAATTAATATAAGGATTCTTATATACATCATTTTATTAAGAATTGTGAAATGATATTTCCATAATGAACCATTTGACTCATCTGATCAACCTTTTAAATCTTTTGTAGCGTCTAAATTCATCATTTTTATGTTCAAAAATATACATCTTCAGGGGCTAGGGGTTTACCTCAGTGGTTAGAGTGCTTGCCTTGCAAGCACAAGACCTTGAGTTCAGTCCTTAGCAAAAGAAAAAAAAAAATATGCACACACACACACACACACACAATTTCCTTTATTTCTGGCCTCTTCCTGGGTATGTTACCTTGGGTCACTGACTTCTCCCTCCCTTAATGTCTGGAGCTACAAAATAAACATCTTAGTGTCTTCTACAAGAAGTTATTGTAAAGATTACAGCATATGATGGCCCAAAAGCAGAGCCCTGGAAACGCAGTCATGGCCCAACGAAGCTGAGCTGCTTCAGATATCACTGTCAGTACCCTCAACATCATTACTGCCATATCTGCCAGACAGCATTCAGGGACACGCAGTGTGTCCCCGATTTTACCTGATAGAGGGACAATAAAGTCTTATTTCCATGTAGTCAGCCACCCTCCTTATAATGTTGTTACACTTATTCTGGGATATCTGGTATATCTAGTAGCAAATTAGTGCCATGAATCTGACACCATATATATATATATATATATATATATATATATATATATATATATTTAAAATTTCCATTATCTACTCTTATTTGCTGAATTTTGTTTGTGCAAGATAATGTTACCTGGCTTGAATAGGGAAAAAAACTGTAAATCATAAAATAAGTGTCAAAGATGGACCAGTACTAACTACCCTTATTATTTTTTTTCATTTATCCTATTGAAATTATGAACTGTGTTTTTTCTTAAAGAGAGGAAAAATGCTTGCAGAAAAATAGCAGACCTAGCCAGGCGTGGTGGTGCATACCTCTCTGTAATCCCAACACTCGGGAGGCTGAGACAGAAGAATCGCTGTGAGTTCGAGGCCAGCCTGGACTACATAATGAATTCAAGGCCAGCCTGAACTACATAGTGAGACCCTGTCTCAAAAAAAAAAAAAAAAAAAAAAAAAAAAAAAAAAAACACAAAAATCATAGCAGAACTGTCTGGCTACATTTTTAGGGTGTCTCTAGGGATATAGGGTGATGTTTAATTTTTTTAAGTTACTGAGTCCTTCAAGTTTGTGACATGAGGCTTCAGAAAATTCTCCAATAAATGGTTCACAATTCACAGGTAGCTTTTAAACTGGCAAAGTTTTCTGACATTGCTCTTAGCAAATCAGCAATAAATGTGCATCCCTTTTTATACTTGGCCAGAATAAAATACATGTATATAGAAGAAAGCATTTTCTTCTCCCTAGATACATTTCCCTTTAGTATTTTTTCACATGTTCATTTTTTAAAAATTTGTGCAGAATTTCAGTACCATAAATATGTAGTCACATAAGGCAAATGCTAGTTCAATCCCTGGCACCAAGAAAAAAAAAAAAAAAAAAACCAACAATAACAACAACAAAAAGAAGCATAGGCAAATGCATATCATATTTAGGTCAAAGTGTAGATGAGATATATCGATAAAGAAATGGGGGAGGGAAGAGTAAAATCTGTGTTATGTACATGTAGCAACTCCCCACTATTAATGTAATCATGTGTACTGAAAACATGTATTAATAAAAATTAAAAAAATAAGATAAAGAATTAGGCAATCAGAAAAAAAACTCTAATAATACTCCTTAAACTGTCAAAATATCTTCCAATCATTTTTTATTAAACTTATTCTTCTTTGGCATCCCAAACGATGGGGAAAAGGAAAGTATGAAACAATGACTGGTGTTCGGGGTTTTCCAGCATGTAAAGTTCAGCTCTCAGAAGTTAATGAGCGGATACTATGTTGTCTGCCACCACACTAGCTTTCCTGAGTCCTCCTTACATGGGTTTGCAGGTGTCTGGATCACTGAGGCAGCTGGTGGGCTGTACACATGAAGAACTCTTGGGCGGTGGATCTTTTGGTCTACAGGTCAGGCAGTAAGTGATGATTAGGGAAGAATGTCCTCTCCAGGAGATGGGAGTGTTCCTGCTGGACTCTATGGGCAGTGTCTGAGGAACATAGCTCCCTTGGGGTTTATAGACCCCCCCAATAGTCCTTATCATAACAGTCTCATGCCAGGCCCATTCAGATTTTTTATTTGAGACAAAGGACATTCTTCTTCTTGAATAACATCCAGATGATCTTTTAGCTATTTCGGCCTACTCTGTTAATTTACAACCATCTTTGGTACTCATTTCTGCTCTTTCTTTGAGAGGAGACAAATTACATCTCCTCTGAACTGTTTTCCCCAGAAGTATTTCCACCTTTTAATATTTTCTCTCAGAACGCTTCTTGTCTTCTTTCTTGACAGTTGACCTAGATGCTCGTTGAAACTGAGCTAAAATCAATCTGTGAAAACATTTCTTTTCCTTGAATGAGAGGATTTGTCTTTAAACCATCAATGGAGAAGAAGGGAAATATTTAGATTCCATCCTTTCAGTACATCAATAATAACAGCTAGCATTTATTGAGTAGTTATCCTATTAGCTACTCTATGTAACTTAGTAAAGCCCCCCAAATCTTTACAAGTTCTAATTTGTCCCCATTTTACAAATAAATTTAGGTCAGAGATGTTGTATGAAAGAATCAGGATTTGAACACAGAAGACTGGGTGAGAGTTGGCTTCTGCTTTCAGCTTCCAATTTTAAAAACATTAAGGCTTGAACTACAAAATTAAGTAAATATTTAAGTAATAGTTCAAGTAATTGCAGTAGCATGGCAGAGTTAGATTCATCAAAATCCTTGGACAGTGTTACCTTATTATCATCAGTCCATGTATGACTTTCTTTATTTCATTCATTCATTAGTCTGTTTACCCCCCAGGAGACACACACACGTGTGTGCACACACACGCTCACACACACACATTTTACACCATTAATAACGACATTGAACTTGCAATTCCCATTCTTTGAGTAAGGACGTAAGAATTCACCTATTTCTGTGAGACACACTTGTGCTTTCAAAACCCATTTGGTAGAACAACAAGCAGTCAAATTTTATATACACTACTTCTCAAAATAATTTTAAGACTCAACAGTTTCTACCTGTTGATTGTGCATGTTGATTATATTTTGCTCACACTAGATGTTAGAGAACAGAAAACGGACCCTGGGTCTGTATTTCACTTACCAATAATTAACAGTGGACTGAATTGTGACAGAAACTATGTGGGACATAAAACAAACTAAATAGCTATTACAATGAGACTGGTACAAACTTATTGCTTAGACAAACAGCCGTCTGGTATATTGGCTTTCTATCTGACCCTGAAAGAATTAGTTATCTTCAACCCAAATTACATTTGAGCTGTCTGAAATAAAAAAAAAAAAATCTGTTTCTGAGATGAAAGTAACCCATGTTCTTATCTTAAATCTGTTTTTAATACTGCAAGCTTTTTTTCCCTTTTTAAAATTATTGGTTAATTTATTCCAGTAAGAAAGCTCAGGGACTTCTGAACTATTGAGATGTAATAATGGAAACTGTGATTTTTTTTTTAATTATTAACTGTTCATTTTTTGCTTAAAAAAATTACTCAGTGAATTGCTAATTTTTGGATACTGTGTTTTCCAGGCACAGGTATCATAATTGGGTACGTATCATAAGTGATTTAATCCAGCGATATGTGTTTAACCCTTAAAAGGTTCCTCTCAATATCGGTTCACTTAATAAAAACAAATTATTTTTATTTTAATGAAAAATTGATTTAATGTCAGAAAGTTTAATCCCAATGAAGTGTCTTAGTTACTTTTCTCTTGTTTCTGAGACAAAATACCAGACACCCAAAGTTAGGGGAAGAAAGGTTTATTTGGCTCAGAGTTTGTAGAGGTTTTAGTCCACAGTCAGCTGAGTCTGAGGCAAGGTGGCATGGCAAACAGGCAGAAGGCAGTAAGATAAGCAAGGGATGTAAGTAAGGGGGAACTAACCAGCTTCATCCTGTATTTTATATCTTATCCAGGCTGCCAGGATTAGGGCGGTGCTAAACCAATCAGTGTATTGATTTAATAATCACACTCCCTTAATCCCACCATCATACACTCTAGATCCAACTATCTCTTACCACGTGAGGCTTTGGGGGGACATCTAGACACAAACCATAACAGGTATCACAATTGGGTATTTATCATCAGTGTTTTCATCCAACAATATGTGTTTAACCCTTAAAAGGCTCCTCTCAATATCGGTTCACTTAATAAAAACAAATTATTTTTATTTTAATGAAAAATTGATTTAATGCCAGAAAGTTTAATCCCAATATAGAAAACTAAGAAATCTTGAGACCTATTGATTTTCCCCTTTCTAAATTCCTGTGCTAATTTATTACATGTGCATATCTCTAAGAAGTTTTAATTAACTATTCAAAAATTTTGACATTTGATAAATGATGGAAGAAAATCATTCATACTCATACTCAATAAAGCTCCTGTGTATTGGTGGCTTTATTTCTCTCCACTTGATATTTAACCAAGTAATAGTTACTCTTGGAGAAACGACAAGCTTGACATAACTAGACTCAACTGGTGAAGCGAATGTTAATTGGTCTGGACTGTGGAGCGTCCCGTGCTGAGTACTTGAATTAAGAAAGGCTTTCTTTGGTGTTATGTAATTCTGTGGTGCCCTTAAGTGTAACCGCTTTATTTTGTTTTGTTTTGTTTTTAAATCTCCAAAGATTATGGTGTTAAAGTAGCTCTTCAACACATTTAAATACTGCTGGCGAAAACAAAACAAATACAAAAACAAAAAATTCTCAAACTTTAATTATAGAGACTATCAGACATAAAAATAAGTAAAAGCCAGGCACGGCAGTGCATACCTGTAATTTCAGCACTCAGGAGGCTGAGGTAGGAGAATCATACCAGAGTTGGAGGCCAGCCCACACTTTACAGCAAGACTGTGTCTAAAAAAAAATAAAAAGAAAAAGGAAATAAAGAAAACATATGTCCCATCACAGCACCAACAACCATTAATTCATAAAGGCTAATCCTGCTGTATCTTCAACCCCAACTTTCCCCCCACTTCCCACACTGCTTGCAACAAGTTCTAGACAGTATATCATTTTATAAGTAAAATTTTGTTATGTGCCTGTAAAAAAAAAAAAATGAGGTCTTTTTTAACCCTACCATAATCACAATACTAATATCACACCGAAAAATTCATATATTTTTAAAATCATAAAAAAATTTAGTTAGAGTTGAAATTTTCAATTATCTCTGAATTCATGACTAGTTTGACATGCCCTTCTAACATCCCTCCATAGTTTCTATAAATTGGAAATTCAATTTAGATTCTGAATCAAGATTCTTGACTATTTTCTTTTTTTTTTTTAATGGAGAGACTACTTCATAGCTGTACCCATTCTTCAGGTGGCATTGTAAAGTTTGTCTTTTTGTGATGTTAATGGAAATTGATGTTCAAATCTACACTACATATTAGTTTGGAATTTCCAATTCTTTATTGTCTGGCATACTCTACCAAGAGATTTTGATATTTTAACGTGCTTTAATTCATTTTAGTCCTTGTTCTTATTAATGCTCAAATTGTCTCTTATGCCAGTGGGAGCCTCCTCCAGTTTCACTTTGAGTTCTTAACATGGATCTAGTGTAACATCTTTCCCATTATCGGGTATGTTAAGGTATTGCAGACTGGCCCTACATATATTTCATCATCCAGTCCTGAATCAACCATTTCTTCCACTACTCTAAATTCTTTTCAGAAGGAAATGGTATTTAATGAGTGTTTTAGTTAGCTTTTCTAAAGTCAGTGGTTTTCAAGGGAGCAGATTTAATACAGGGCATTTATAAGTTACAAGATTCACCCACAAGCCAAATGCAAGAAGAGTGCTGACTGTCTGTCTAGGCACTGGAGACCCAAAAGATCCAATCAAGGGCTGGGAGCCCGCGACACTATCCCATGTACCTCCATATCTTCAGAGGATGGCTGAAGAAATCTTTACTGGAACCAGGATATGATGCTTGCAGCGGAGATGACAACCAGAACTCCCCAGAAGCAATAGCAGCCATCCTTGAAGACAGCAAGGCCTCAAGCTCCTTTCTTCACAAGAACAGCTGAGTTCCCTTCAGGAGAAAGAGCTGCAGCAGAGCTTCTCCTGAAAACAGCCTGCCAACTACCTTCTACTCCCATTCTGCTTTATGTTGCATAAGCAATAATCCTCAGGTGGATCCTTTATACCCAGAATCACATCACCTCAGTCCAGCTGGGCATTCTAGCTCAAGTTGACCACAATAAATCCACCACAGTGACGCATGGTTTGGGAAGCAGAATTGCTCACTGCTATTAGTTTGGTCATTGTTCCCAAGCTTTACTTGAAGAGTTTTAATGTATATTTACCCTTTTCTCTTACCACTTTATGTATAAATTAAAAATCAGCTTTTTTGTTTATATGGTCATATTTTGGCCTGTAAGACTTGTTTCATCCAGGGAAGATTTAATGTAGCTTACGCTTCACAGGGGTGCTCACTGGCACCATTGAAATATGTGGTAGTAAGAAGACAGCATTTCAAGCCCATATTAAAACATTCTGATAATATTTTATGTGTTTAAATTTTTATCTTTTTATTTCATATTCGAACAATGTGTAAATAAGCAATATTTTCAATTCAGTTTCTTCTTAAAGTCATTTTAGAAAACAGATTTATATGTTGGAAAATATACAATGACTTAATAATGATGTGAATATATTAGTGAGTCAGAGTCCAATGGCTTATTAGGCACCATTTTTCTAATTAGAGTATGAAATCTTAATTTTTTTGGAGTCTGATTAACTGATAATAGCTATGTCACGGTATTCATACAAAAACCTATTTTGATGGGCATTGCAATATGAAAAGCACCAGTTAATAGACAAAATGAAAACAAAAGAAAAACAAGTGCTCATTGTACTCCCTTCACATTTTTCTGAGAATGTGATAAAATACGACAGTGTCATTTCAGATTCATCAGTATCAAGATTCGTGTTGCCTATATTGTCTCAGCCTGTGTACATCTAAAGGCTTAGGGAACAAGTATGCTGAAGAGAAGTTGAATCTGTACATATATAACTCCAAAAATAAGCCATTAAAGCAAATTATTCAGGTTATTGAGAAAAATTAAAAGAAATTCAGCAAGTCTTTCATCTGATGTGATTGGTATAATGTGGATAAAATCAATTATTAAGCCCGAAATCTCAAATATTGTAATTTTTTAAAAAACTGGTGGAGTTGAAGGTTGGGGAATGAATTCCCATCACTGAGAGTCTAGTAAAATTATAAGGTGTGACAGTAGAACAAATTCTATTCAGTTACTGAAAATAATAACTGTATATGCTGTTATAGATATTTCTAAAATTTTTTATAGCTTGTTAGTTAAAAAATATGAACTATGCAGCAGACCACCAAACCTTGATTCTGGGACTGTTAGTACAAATTTAAATGGCCTAATCTCCCTACATATCAATTTGTAATCTGAAAAATAAGTATTATACCTCCCATGCGTGTCTCCCGTATTTGTTGTGAGGATAACTGAAAATCATGCTTGATGCACCATAAAAATTTATAGGCTAGATCTCCCCCTCCTTCCTTTTTATTCTCCTCCATATTTTAGTCGTCTTCATTGTCATTATTTTCCTGCCAGGTGAAAAATAAAAGGTTTGCATAGTAGTTTCTAAGGCAGGATCTTATTTATGTTAATAAAAGAACCTGATTATATACCTTCATATATAAACATTTTTACTTCCATCCATAAACATGTATGAAAATATACATTAAAAACAACTAAGAACTGGTTACCTCTGAAGAGCAGATCTGATAAAGAGGAGACGAGGGTAAGGCAAGCACTTTACATATTATACTTCTTGTTTTAAATTTCAATTTTTCAAGTCCATATATATTTTCAAAACTTGAAAATAAGTAATAAATTAACTATGCATTAGTTTTGACTATGAGACTAGACTTAGCAGAAATGGGCAAAGTAGGTAGCTAGATGAAATTATTCAAGTATCTACTTACCTATAGCCGTTTCTTTCATTTTTCTTTTCTATCAGTCTATGTAATTCAGTGAAATTCTGTCACTAAAGACTCTTTTTTTTTTTTTTTTTGTGGTGCCGGGGATCGAACTCAGGCCCTTGTGCTTGCAGGGCAAGCACTCTAATCACTGAGCTAAATCCCCAGCCCCAAGACTCTTTTCTTGATGCTAATAACTGTCTCTCTTTACATAAAAGAGAAAGAAAAGGATTTTTGAAAGATTAAAGTTAACTATAAATGTAAATACTTTTTTCCAGGTGGTTCTCAAGCCTGTTTGCTATTTGTACTCAAACTTGCCTGACATGAGCCTTTGATATAATATTCATTGCTACAGTACTTTAGTGCCTTTCTTTTCTCTCTTGGGGCAGGATGAGGCTAATTTTGTTCTTGTATATACTAATAATCAACTTGATGATGCGTGGAGCTCTCTTGACCTTGCAATGCTTATTTGTTGTTTTCTCCCCAATATCTGTCAGTAAATATTGCACAAGTTTCTCCTTAGTGTCCCTTTATCTTTAGGGTCCAGGAGCAGTCTGACCAAGCAATGACTGAGTACACTGATTCGACCTCTCACTTGACCTTCAGTCTTAGTTAAAGAATATGACTTTGTATCAATCCTATGTAAGCCTTTGTGAAAAACCTGCTTTAAGCTAAGTCCACAAACTTTGTGGGCCTCATTTCTGATCCCCTTATGTATCTATTTTGGAACTGTCTCTGTAAATCCTAATGTGATAATCAGAAAACCTCTTGGGTGCCAGATGGCTTCATGAGAGGGGTTATCTGGACACAGAGGAAACATCATTTCACCTAATGCACTCAGATCCAGCCCCAAGAACTGTGCTGATGAGCCCCCACTGAGTCTTTTAGGATGTATAGAGCGGGGTTAGCAACATTATGCTTCCATAGGCTACCTACTAGGAAGAAAACATGAGCTTTGCGTTTGCTTTCAAGCCAGAGGCTTACCAAATAGTTATTATGTTATCAGTTTTATTATTCCATTATGCTTTGAGTCTTGCATCCTGCCTTGGCATCCTGTCATATTTCTTAATGCCTACAGGCTCTCTTAGTAAGTGTACTTAATTTGGAAAGATTCTTAGGAAAAAAATAAACACGAGGTTGGTGATAATAATGATAATAGCTAACAATTATTAAACTTTGTGTTCTAGGCATTTCAAAATCTATATTATATATTCATGTGTTTAATCTTTCAAACAACCCTATGACATAAGTTTTGTTATTCCCATTTTACAGATAAGGAAATGGAGGCATAGAGGAGATAACAGGAGATAGGAAATTTGTGAAGTAGAATATAAAAACCAGGGAGTCATGGTTAAAATGGAATTGTTTCTAACAGTGGAGCCTGGAACAAGTTTGTATTCTAATAAGATTGATTTAACAGAAAAGGTACAGTTAAAGATGCAAGGGAGAGAGTTGAAATATTTTCAGGAACAAGGAAAGGCAAGAAGAGACGTAAGAAGGAAAACAAGAATGCGCCCAGTGACTTACTAACACGTTAAATGAACTCACCTCCTCCCTTAAACATTTCAGTATCTCTACTTACTCGTCTAACAAAAAGAACTGGGCTAGCGAAATCATCAATTTGTCACAAAATCAGTATTGTATAGCTATCTAATTACTTGATGCTACTATACTCCTAATTCAATCTGATAATTTTACCAACTTCAAGAACTCACTGTAATCTTAACATTTCTTATTCATTTTTAATTTACCTAGTTTTCATAAAGGAAGAACTTATTTGATAATAACTATGTTCAATCCATTTTAAAAGATACATGTAACTTTTGTTGTATTTTAAACATTTACTTGCATAATATATTGGAGCTTTGAATCAAACCACCCCACTGATTTAACTACTTTATTTGATAATTTATAAGCACTTGCTGTAATGAGACATTATAAAGTATGTTGAGTATTTTTTTAGAGGTGGGTGCTGAGTATCAAACTCAGGATTTTATGCTTGCTAGGCAAGCGCTATACCACTGAGTGAAATCCCCAACCCCTAGAGTATGTTTTTATCTGATGTGTATATTCCAGTCCATGACTTACTTTCAACTGCTTTTGACTTTTTATTAAAATTATCCTTCTCTGTAATAAAAATGATTTTTCCTTTTAGATTATATTTGAGGAAATCACATTTTTGGTTACATATTTATATGTAATATTGTAAGTCTACCAAGATCATTTTAAAACTATATAATCTCTTACTTATGTCTATCATTTATTATTTAATCAATATTTATCAAGCGCCTCCTCTGAGCAAGGTTTAATTCTAGGAACTCTGGGGGATTCAAAATGAATCATACATAAATCTAAGACTTTGAAAGTTTACAGTATTGGCTATAAGATGAGATGTGCATATATCTAACTCCCACCCCTGCCCCAAGTAGACCTGAAAGAAAATTGTAAATTTTTAATGAAACAGAATTATTTGAAACAGACTATTAGTTTAGGCTGTGGTGCTAGATCATGTGGCATTGCTTCTTGCCTGGATTGACTGAAAATCATAATAAATAATGAGATATGTTTAAAGAGTGTATATATTTATATTTCATTTACTTCGTTATTAATGATAACTTTTTATTTTCCAGTTTTCTGTAAAACTCTTGAGTACTCATTAATCTTTTTTTTTAAGTAAACAATTTGTATTCATATTTTACATTCTTTTTTTTTTAATTTTTTATTTTAAACCAAGAACATGTATTGGTACATTCTACATACAATGGTCACCTTCATTAGAGTACTCATTAATCTTTACAGCATTCCTATGAATAGAAAGAAGGCAGGTGGCTCTCGATTTTTTTCCCCCTCTAATTATCTTTTGGTACTGGAGCTAGAGTGTCAATTTGCCCTGTAAATATTTTTCTTTGAACATTTTCCTTGAACTGCCAAGTGGTCTCTGCATTATCAATAAAAGTTTTAGTCAGTGACATTTAATATTCAATTACAGAAAAGTATGTCACTTTGATTTCTAGCCACCATCCCTTTCAAAAGAAAAGTTTGTGGAACACAGAAAAAGAACAGAGCATTTCTGGGCACTAACAATGTTACATGCAGGAAATAATATTTCAGTAGGTGTTTTCTCATTGTGTTTTCAGTAAATTATATCTAACAGCAAGACTAAGGCTGCCTACAGTGTCGACAGAAGGGCTAGTGTATCAATGTATGAATTGGTGATGGACTCTGAGCTTCTCTCACCAATTCTGCTCTTTTCCTGGACTTGGATGCAAATTTCAGGTTTCATTTGACACAAGTGGTAGAAAATAGGAACTGCTACATTCTTTTTTTGAAACCAGTAATTCACTTGCATTGTGTACAGAGCAAAAACAGCCTATGATGAGTCATTGCCATAAAGAGAAGAAATAATCACTACATAGTACATTTATAGTTAATATAGTAAGCACTCTGGATTCCTTCTTTGTACAACCAATCTTACTTAAATTAAACATAATGACTTTAAGCTTTTTTTACCTAAGCTTCACCCCCAAAGTATAGTTATAATCAGTATAAGGTGAATTCTTTAGTTGCTAGGGAACATGGTTGCTGAATTTGTTTTCCAACAGACAAGTAAAATATTTCTTCCTGCACTATTATTCTGCAGGTAAATTAATGCTTTTCTAGGGTACATTCGAAGGAGAACATAACATACTGGACTGAAAAATTTTGCTGTAAAGGAAAACAAATCATGTATTAGAACTGTCTGTCCACAACCAGCAGAAGAGATGACCAGGTAGAACTTGCTGTATAATTTGCCTGTGAAAAACAAAACTGTATGGACCCCTGTCCCAAAATTAATGACTCTTAAAACAACAAGAGTAGAGCATTAAACCAAGTGCAGGGACCCTCTTACTGTGGTGGCTGTGAGACCCTACAGGTCTCAGGTCTCATGTAGCAGGCCCTGGAGTTAGGATCTAGTATCCTCTCTCCTCTCTGTGTCTAATGCTTCTCAAGCCTCTGGCTCTGGTTAAAAGCCATTTTATCCTTTGAGGCTGGAATGGACCAAAAACTTTGAAAAGTCAGGAATCTTGCCCACCAGTGGAAAACCTAGTCCTGATGTAGACGAGGTGCTCTAGAGTAAACCCACCCAGGTGTCAACACCTTCTCCCTTCTCTGGAACCTGGGCTTGTACTCTCTCCAGTCTATTTGCTACTTAATCACGTATCATGTCAGGAAAATCTCTTGCTTTACATTAAATTGGAATCTTTTTTCTCTCATGTTGCCTCATCCAGATTCTGAGCTGCTTGACAAGATCCCATGTCTTAGAAAAATTCTATCCTGTATATATGAGTAATAGTATCTTTTCCAAGTAAATTGGAATCAAATAATAATAGTTGCATAAGCATTGATAAAACTAATTAGGAATGATAAGACCAAGGAAAGCACATTCATCTCAGTTCTTAAGAGTATTAAAAAAAAATCGTGTTAACTATGAAAAAGTTACCTTTGCCTTATTTTTTTCTGTGCACTACAATTAAAAGTGACTAATTTTAAATTTAAATTTTAATCGTAGGATTCCCTAAAGTATGTTGCATGCAATGTTGATGAGTTTTATACAGAGTCTATAATCAAATAAATTTGAGTATACTGTATTAGCTTTCTCACTGCTGACTTGCAATTTAAATGAAGTGAGATTTTGTTTCACTTACAGTTTCAAAGGGTGCTGTTCATGGTCAGCTGGGTCTAAAGTAGGAGCATCAGGCAGGACCGCTGAGGCAGAGCAAAACTGCCTAGTATATGGCAGCTGGGAAACAAACCAGGAGAAGAGCTCCAGTGAAGAACATGCCAGAGACCAGATATGGTATCCAAGGTCATACCTCCATGATCTACCCAAACACACCCAGAAGTGTGCTTTACTAATCCCCTACAAGCTCTGAACCAATCAAGTTGACAATCTTTTTTAACTGTCACTTTCATATTTGAATTTAATTTTTTATTAACTTTTATACTTTAATCATCTTAGTTTCTCAGTCTACATACTGTTCTAAATTTCCCAACACATTTTAAGCACGAGGAAGGCAATAGTATCTATGAATACTCTCCTATTGGGAGCACATCTATTTGTTGAAAACGAAACAAAGGATTTGAATAAGCTTTTCAGTCTTTAGTGAAGAAATTGTTATAGCACAGTTTAGGACTTCTGTATTTTCCCTCCCATCTTGGATAACTGGGTAGATTCTATACAAGCATGTAAGTCTTGCTGGAAGAGGACCCTGCTGATGGTGCATATGATTTATTGTAACCATGAAATTATGTCTTGGGCCACATGCCCAGTATCTAAACTAAATCAAGAAGGACTTAATTGGAATTAGGCAGTGAGCCTAGAAGAACTTTGCTTTGTTCAGTCTCAAGTTTCTAATTCCATTGGATTCATGTTTTATAGAAATCTGCACTTGGGGAAGGGGAAAATAGGAAGAGAGACTAAGTATGTGCTGCTCAGGCAGATTATGTAGCAGATGTAACTAAGCAGGAAATGACTGGTTCAAGGAGAAGAAAATGTGTCCTATAATGGATACTTACTAAACAATGAATGCAGGATACTTTACAGGTTAAATTGCTTTTCACATTTACAGTGTTGAGACAATATCTGCAATGCTGAATTAGAATATAGAAATATCAAGAAATAATTTAACACATTCGGGGCCTTTCTTTCAAATGAACACAGTACAGCATGACAGAATATGGTCCTTCATGATAAAAATCATGTTCTTGGTTTTTTTTTTTTTTTTTTTTTTGCGGGGGAGAGGTGGTGCTTGGGGATCGAAGTCAGGGCCTTGCACTTGCTAGGCAAGCGCTCTACCACTTGAGCTAAATCCTCAACTCCAAGAATTTTTTTTTTGAGACTCTGTAGCCCAAATTGGTCTTGTGGAGATTGAACTTGTGGAGATTCTCCTGCCTCAGCCTCCCCAGTGCTGGAATCAGGCATGTGCTGCCACACCTAGCTCTTCATTTATTTTTTAGGGAAAAAAAATGTACTTTTAAGTTCTCTGCAACTCTGAATTTTACAAGGAGGAAGTATATTAAATATTATTTGTTCTCATTTTACCTTATTCTCTTATTATGAAAGGAAACAATAAGTATTATGCATTAGATTGCCTTTATTATTTGAGGCCATTCACTGGAAACGCCAGTAGCCTAACTACTAGTCAATAAGTGAGGAGATATTATAAATTTCAAAAAAAAAATTCCTATTATGAAATAGGATTTCAAAAAAACGAATTCCTATTAAGAAGTATGAGGGAGAATGGACAAATACTGAGTAGGAGTAGGTAAATACTGCCTAATTCTATTTGGAATTATCTTTAAATTTTCAAGTGCTCTGGAGATTTGAAGGGTTGGAGGTAGGACTCATTTTTTTAAAATCAGATATAAATACGTTCAAGTATTAGGGAATAAAACCTTAAATATAACAGAATATAGGTAACATTTTGGCATTCATATGTACAAAATGAGAATAGCTACCATGTCTACTTCAAATTCGAGGATTTTATTTCTCTATAAACCAATTTAAAATATTTCTTCAGCCATAGGTTTTATTCTGAAATAAAAGATTCTCATAAGATTGAATTAAATATGTTTATGTGTTTTTTATGTCAGAACTATCAGTATATTTGTGTGATACTGTCAACCAATTAGTGCAGTAAACAATGAGCCCCCAAAGACATTAGCAATTAATGTTTTCTGACAATTTCTTCTTCTCAATGCCTGTATCTTTTGACAATTGGCCCTGCCTTCTGAAGTTACCCCAATATGTGCTCATCCATCCCTTCGCCAGATTTCACACTGAAGCCTTTTCTATATGCATGGGATGTGTACAAAGCTAAATAGACAATAATTCATCTTTGCATCTCCAGTACCTAAAATGTTGGAGGACCTTAACACATGTGTTTTACCCTGAACTGATTCTCTCATTTTGAAAATCTTACATAATTCACACTATCATCTTTTTTTTTTTTTTTTGTGGTGCCGGAGATCGAACTCAGGCCCTTGTGCTTGCAAGGCAAGCACTCTAATCACTGAGCTAAATCTCCAGCCCCTATCAGCTTTTGTTTTGACTGTAATAATAGCCCCCCGATTCATAGGCATATGTCTCATCTCTTCAATTCATCCCTAGCCCCCTTACTGGATTCTTCCTGAAGCATAACCCTAACCATGCCAGCCCCTGCCCCAAACCCTGACTTACACTCTTAGCACTTCAGAGTATCATTTTTATTCCTTATTCACAATATCCAAGGTCTTCTATATTTTGGCTCTGGCAGAGCTTTGCAATCTAATTTTTTGTCATTCACCATCATGCAACCTACACTCTAGTACCAACTCAAGCAGTAGAAAAGATAGGGCAGAAGTATAGGATAGGGTAGGTTCAAAAATAGACACCATGAAGCCTGGCTGCCTGTCAGTCTTGGTTTTTACACTTTCTAACTGTGTGACCTTAGGTGAACTTTGTATTTGAGTTTTCTCATCTGTAAAATAGGGCTTGTAATAACTCCTACTTCATAGAATTGTAGTGAACTTTTTAAAAAGTGTATTATGTATATAAAGCATTTAAAGTAGAGCTGGGCACATACTAAGCACTCAGTGTTACTGCTATTATTTTTTCCCTGTAAGTTTCGTTCATGTTTTCCCCTGTACTTCAGAAGCCCAATTTACTCCTTTACTCCCCCTGCACTTTAAGTCCAAATTCTACCTGTCTTTCATGCTCTAGTTTAAATAGTCTCTCTACTGATCTGCATATATTTTTAACAACTGTGCTAAATTGCTTCTGCTATGAAAACATTAAAAGTTAATCTCATGATAAAGATCATTTTATTTTCAGATGAAATATAAGCAGAGATATAGAAATTTGTGGTTCATGGAATAATGTCAATAACATTGTTTATTAGATGTAGGGCAATGCTAAATGAAAGACTGTGAAATTAAAAGAACAGAATTTCAAACTCTGAGGCCCCATTTTAATGCTTAAAAGAATTAAGTTGTCCTTGTGCCCCAGGATCAGGGAGTCATGCAGAAAGCCTTCTATAATGTCCCATCAGGATTCTTTAATGTGTGTCCAAAGAGACATTCAAATGTGCCTTTCTTTAACCTTGAGAATTATGGCCCATTCCTCAAACAAGCAGCGTACCTGCAAGTAGTTAATGGAGTGGAACATTTTTGATTCATTGAGAGGTAGTTTGTGAAGAAATGTTCAGGCATGAGATCCAAGTAATATTGGAACCCATTTCTAAACTGGCTTTCAACGTACAATAAACTGGAAACTCCTGGTGAAAGTCAGCAGAAGAGATGATCTTTTTTTTTTTTTTTTGGCAAAGGAATTATACTTTACTTTTTATCATCTGAGGACTCTGGGGTTTTGGGCTTCACTGGAAAACAAACAAAGTATTTGTCAAGCAGGAAGGTTTGGAAAGAGACCTAAACAAGTTTCATGATCACAAATAAAGAAATTAACTTTAGTTAATAACGGGAAAATAAGTGGAAATCCATTGGTGGAATTAGCAGCAGGTTAGGAGATAAGGTTTGGGAATGAATTGGAATCAAAAGAAACGAGATCCTTGGAAGCAAGAAATATGGATTAGTGTATTAACAGAAATTATCCCATTGACATATAGAACACTGAATTATATCCAACTGTCTCCTTCATTTTTGAATTGCTGAATGAAGATTTTATGTAGAAAATAGTATCTTTTTAGGTCCAGTCTACTTCATTGGATCATTTCCTATCTGGTTTCTCTGCCGTCCAATGTAGGAGGTAATCACCTAGATTACTATGCACCCATTCACCCCAAGACTGTTACCACAGAGCCCTAAGTGCAATCACAGAGCTCTGAGGAAGGAGAATGGGATGTAGAACAAGTGCAGAATACCAAATGCTCCCCTTGGGATCCTAGGGGACAGCTGACAGGAATAGTCCAACTAACATGTTGTGAAGCCCACAGGATCCTGTCTTAGATCCAAACCTTGCTTGAATCAAGGTTAAAAAATTTCAGAAAAATTGATACCGTGCAGTGAGAGAGGCTATCTTCATCTGTAAACATAACCAGTGAAGAAAAATGGATTCTAACTAAAGCACAGAGAGAAAAGTTAAATTGACCCAGAAACTGACTACCACTTTTCTCCAACGATTTCTACAGAGAGTGGTTCTCTTAATTCCTGGCAGTTTCAGTTTTATTTTCAAGCTTCAGAAAATGGGGTCTCCCTGAAATACTAGCAAGGAAAACCTCCAGTTTTCTCTCTCCCTGGTAAAATATTGTCTGACCTGTGTAGATATAAAATTCTTATTTTTTTTTCCAAATCTGTCTTACTTTTGGAAAGGGTGTATATTCCATTTCTCCTACTCCCATGTTGTCAAACAAAGTACCATATAAGATTGGATTGTCATAAAGAAGGAAATAAAAATGATGGATATAAGTGTGAGAGTGGGTTAGGTGCAGGAGAATCGACAGAGGGAAATTTAAGGAGCTCACTTTTAGCAAGTGGCTCCATTAGCCAATAAATTATTAATATTTTTATTAGCTACAGTTCTTCCAGGAAGGACTTCCTGGATTGCCACAAAGCCCTCAGAGTTCCCAAACTCTTCAAGCATTATGTGGTACAAATTCCAGTTCATCAAACCCAGCTAACTATCACAGATATTTATCTTTTGGTATGAATGCTTTCTGTGGGATTGGCAAGATGAGGAGTGTTTTGGAGAAATGAAGTATGACACCGTTCCATCCCTTAGGGATTTAAGTCATGTCATAAAACACCAGTTTTCTAACATAAACAGATTTATGCAAGATGTTCTAGTATTCAATACAATAGACTGTCAGAAGCTACATATTTCTCAGAAGAGAGGTGTTAGTGGTCTCAGATAGTTAGGAAGGCTTCCTATAGGAGAGTGGTCTAAACTGGGTTCTAAACAATATGTGAAATTTGATAGATGAAGAGAGAGAAATGGGGAAATCTTAAGCAAAGGAAACGATTGTGGCTTGGGATATTTGCACGATCTTTTTCTTCCATAAATATGAGAATGCGTGAGGATTCATATTTAACACATATTCACTATAGGCCTGTAATTTCTAAACCTATCAAATAATACAGTATAGGTGATCCTTGAAATCAAAGATGATGTTTAATTGTAGACCATTCTTTCCATAATTCTGTAGAACCTCGTGGTTTGTGTTGATAAAACTACTGTGATTTTGACCAGTTTTTAAAAATTTATGGTACAGGACCAAATTATAGGGATGATCCTAGTGACTCATGTGTTTATTAAATTCTTTAAAGCTCAGTGTGTTATATTTAGACCAGATTTCTTTGATATAGTATCTCAACACCACTAACCTCCCTTTGATATAAAAGGAAAACATTAAGAAAGATGATAAATAAAATACTAACTCTTTCCCTCCAACCACGTCAACATAGTCACTAGGAAGATGAGATAAAAGAGGAACTGGTTTGGCTTAACCGTAATGAGGTAAACAGGCAGTTTATGGCTGTTCCTACCCTTTCACTTGTTTTTCAAAATTTTGGTGTGACTATTGGAAGAGGTTGCCATAATTTTGTACAAATCAGTCCCGTTCTCTTTTTTTTCATAATTTTAAAGAAAGTTCTCTTTTGCCTTTTTATTTTGTCTAGAAGGGTAAAACCATTCAAGGATAGGAAAATGGCAGAGTAAATCATTTATAAATAATAGAGAGGTTAGACAAAAGACGTGCAAGTCAGTGGCCTTCCTGCACAAGAGCCACATTTAAACTTCATGTGGAATTGCATGTACCATTTCAATGGGTAAAGGGTGGCATGATAAATCTTGTTTTCTTCAACAAGTAGGTGGCATTAAAAAAAAAAGACACAAACAAGGCTAGAGGCAATGGTTTAATCAACCGCTAGACGTGTATACTGGAGTTTAACAGTTAAGGAAGTGGATGGCAGGTGGTAGGAGCCAAGTGTCGCACTCTGATCTGAGTGTTAATAAATAAGTTGGAGACATCAGTATGAAGTCATATTTACCTAATATAGGTCTAGATGGTTACACATAGAAATACTTACTGATATGTTTATATACAAGGTTTAGCGTACAGATAATATTTCCTAGCTCTGTCAGCTAAGAAGGCTTAGAAGCAAAAACACTTCAGTAGCAAAAAGCATGTAGCTCCAAAATCTTGTACATGAAATACGTAAAATGAACTTGGAGCATCTTTTCCTATCAAAAAGCAAGGAAGTGCTAAAATATGGTGGGGGTATATATAAAAAAAAAACCCAAATGAAAGAGCTCTTAATGGCCAAAATTAGAACAATTTGAACTACAAAATAAATAGATTGTAGCCTAATGTTTAGATGAATATCCACAAATCCATATTGCTATAAATAATTAAAATAAGTAAATAATGAAGAAGAGACAAATCTCTGCAGCATCCCAGATAATCTATGTGCATATTTTATTCTTGAAGAGATGGAGCAAAATCCCTCGCTCTTTAAGCGTTAGCTCAACATATTGAATTCCTTCCCCCAAACACAGTGTGGAGCAGGGTAAGGGCACTGCCTTGTCCATGAAGAAACCTAGTAAACATTATTTCAGCAATGATCATGGGCAGTATTGACAATAATAAGTCATGTGGATGTTGATATGACGTGATGAAAATGAATTTTTACCCTTTATCTTCTTCCCTCAAACCCATAATCTCAATCTAATCATAAGAAAACACCACAAATTCCAATTCAGGGATGTGCTGTGCAATCGGTGACGGAGAGTCCTCAAAACTCTCAAGATCATCAAAAATGAGAAACATCTGAGAAATCGTAATAGCCAAGTCACAGCTAAGGAGACCTGATGAAATGTAAAGTGCTAGCTTAGATGAGATCTCGGAACAGAAAAGGCACATAAAACTAAAGAAATGTGAACAAAGCATGGGCCTTAGTTAATATTAGCATATCAATATTGGTACATTATAATCAATATGTAAAATGCTAATAGGAGATATTAGGTGTGGGGTATAGGGACATTTTTTGTACTACTTTTTCTTCCAAAAATTTGTTAAAATGTTTTTGCGTGTTTGTTTGGGTTTTTTGAGACAGTCTCGCTACGTAGTTCAGGCTGGCCTGGAACTTGTGGCAGTTCTCCTGCCTGTCCTGAGTGCTGGGGTCCCAGGCATGCACCACTGGGCCTGGCTCATCTATTAAAATGTTTAAAAGGGGGACATGAGGAATTTACTTCAAGATGATATTTAAAAGTACAAAAACATAGCAACCATAGGTAAAATATTTCTGTTTGAAATGTGTGCATATGTCACCTATTTATAGTAAAAGTATATCATTCAAAAAAATTCTACAACTTATGCTTAAATTACTGCACAGGACTATATCCCTACTATAGTTTCCAGAGGGTGGCAAAGAGTCTATATAAAGCACCAGATGCCACCTGTTTTAGGACATACAGACAAACAGAGTTGTACCCACTGTGCCGTATCCTTGTAGAGAGAAAGTAGCACTAGGCAGTATATAAAGTAACTGGTATGGCTGTGTTCCAACAAACATTCTTTATAAAAGTAGGCAGCAGACTGTGTTTTGCTTGAGGTCTATTGTTTGCTGACCTCTGATTTGTACTACAATTTGATTGTTAATGTAAAATGAGGTTCCACTTATATCTGATTATTTTCAAACTGTTTTGTGGAATCAAAGTCGTTGTGAAAATTGAGTAGAAAATTTTGTAAAAGAAATATATGACAATATTAATAATAATAATGCCTGCATGTACATCAAGTAGTAATAAAAGTAAGTGAAATCTATATACTAAGGACCTGTCGCCATAACTGGTACCCAATAATTACTTACATTTACTATATCATTAATATTATTGTCATCACCAAGAAAAACACCACCCCGTTTAAAGAAGTGACTTGGGAACAACTAAACCTTAGGGTCTCTTTCCGTTTAATCAGTGTTGGCTTTTATAAAGATCAGTGTGTTTTCAATCTCCCTCTGCTGAAAGAACTTTAAAGCTTTGTTCATTATTTTTTGAGGTGATAAAGGAGCACAGCAATCACTGGCTAAAAATACGCTAGATTTACCAGCTGAGGGAGTTCTCCATGAAAGCAACAGCAAATCCTGATTGAGTTAACCCACATTAACCCAGACATTCACTACTCTAGGATAGAGAGAAAAAAAAAAATATACAGAGGTCCTTTTCAACTAGTGGACATGAGGAGTGACAAGAAACAACCAGACAGAAAGATGGTCCTCTTCGAGCTTCTGGAAGAACAACTCCTGACACACTGACTTCTGGCCCGATCCGTGTTCTTCCCTGTAAAGGTTGGGGAAAGATGAAACATCAGAAAGAAAAATGTCACAAGACTAAATATTTGGTCCATTTTCTGAACGTGAGGGCTCGATGATGAGATAGAGTTTCACAGCAATCAGTGACAGTGTTAGGAGGTATGCAACTAAAACTGAGACAGAGAACTCAGTTTTCTTTCTTCCTTAATCCCAGGAGTACAAGGTAAACCGCTTTCCTTGCAGAAAAGAAAAGAAAACAAAACAAAACAACAACAACAACAACAAAAAAACCAGCATGAAAGGACTCTAAATTAAGTGTCATCTAAACTTTTCCCTTCAGGGAAACTTGTGGTGTTCTTTTGGGGCTCCGTGCAACTTAAAATGAGTGATCGTGCCTAGATCACATGGCTAGTGATGCCGGGGTCAGGCTTGCAGTCTAGTCTCAGCATCATCCACAGCGCCCTCCTGACGTCTCTTGGCCAAAGCTTCCCCCACTATTTCATTCCCTGCCCTCATCTTGTAAAATTAGTTTGAACTAAAATAAGAGAAGTAATCAATTAGAGCAGTTTGAGAAGGCAAAACCAGGAATTCTCCCTGATCCCCAACTATCCTGAACATTTCATGGTTCACTCTTGATGATCCTTGTTTCTCTAAATGAAAGGAAGAGCATGTTGTGTCTCTTCCTGCAGTAAATCCAGTATGTGGACTGTGTAACTCCCAAAGACATGAGAACTATCTCTTCCAAGGCACCGGAAATGTGTGTTTTCTGCCATGGTCTGCCACATCTACCAGATGCCACTTCTGCTAGAAGCCAGATTTGACTTCCTCAATCAGAAAACATCTCAGACCTCTAGACAAATGGGACTACAGTACATCAGAAGAGATTAGTTCCTGGGAAACCTATTCATCTTATTTTCTTTACACGTCATGCATTCAAATCTGACAGAGATCAACTGTTAACACAAATGGCTCTTCAGTGCCCACAAACTGAGAAGCTTTTGAATTTCTCAGTTTAAATCTTAATATGCTTCTTTTTTATGTGTTTTGTGTTTGTTTCATGTGGGTTGTTTGCTACCACCAAGTTTTACTTTAATAGTAAAACTGTAATATGCCAATCTGTATAAAGGCTTTTCTCAGTTATTTCCTAGTGGCAGATTAGGGTGTGTGTGTGTCGTTTTTAATCTTTATTGTGCTCTTTCATCTTAGGTTATAGAGCAGTGATAGCATGACGGGATATTTGCAATGTCTCTTTTCCCTGCTATCTCCTAGTCTTTTACATATGTAAATGTACTTAGGCTCTTTTGAAGTCTTATTTATTAGGAAAAAAAAAAGTTTAAATCACCTCGATGCCTTCTTATTCTAAGGCATAGTGGTGTAAAATGCACAATACTTCTTGCTGTAGCTGATGATCTGATCTAGTTAGCAGTAGTTTATCCTTCTCCATATATTCTACATTATGAGGCACATTCCTAGTTGACCAAGTTGTTTGAATCTAGTATTCATTTACAAAATTGTATTCTTGGTTTGATAATTTTCATATTATCCTTCAAGGAAAAATATTAAGAAAACATTAAAAATAGTTCAGAGAACCAGTTTTGAAAATATATATTACAGAGGTATGTTCTTTTTTTCCCCCCTAGTACTGGGAATTGAACACATGGTCATACGCATGCTCAGCAAGTGCTCTATCGCTGAGCTACATCCTACATCCTAGTCCTTTTTATCTTGAGAAGTGATCTAAATTCCCTACACTTGGGTTCTCCTCCCTCAGCCTCCCTGAGTAGCTGGGATTACAGGCATTTGCTACCACACCCCTGAGTTATACATTCTTCAACTGGATGTTCTGTGATGAATAATAGTTTTGATTGCATAGATACGATATCCAATTTGTGTATATCATACCATAAGTGGTGTCTTGGTTACTTTTCTTATTCCTGAGAAAGAATACCTGCCATGCAAAGTTAAAGGAGTAAAGGTTTATTTCACATCACAGTTTGTAGAGGTTTCAGTCCGTAGTCTGCTGGCTCCAAAGTAGGGCGGCATGGCAGAGGGGCATCGCACAGGAGAAACATTCCATGGCCTGGCAAGGCAGCTGGACGGTAGGGAACAGCAGCAGTAGCAGTAAGTCGGCTTTCTCTGTCTCCCTTTAGAGTCCATCCAGCCTGTAAACCTACTGATGGATGCTACCCACACCCAGGATGGAGTTTCCATTATCCACACCCTTAATCCTAGTATCACAACCCTAATCCACATTCACATATCATAATCCAGCTACTTTTGAAACTCCCTGCTTATGACCACATGAGCCTTTGCAGGGACATCTATATACAAATCATAACAAATGGGTAGCATAAAATTCAGATATAGTAGGAACTTAATGAATTGATAATAGAAAACATTGTATAATAGATACAATGATAATAGATTGATACATTGATAATAGAAAACAATGTAGTCTAACATTAAAAATCTAGGTTGGTGGATCCATAATTATTGAACTCTTATATTAAAAGATTCTGCTAGGTGCTTTCATTACTATATAAAACAGGAATATTTTTATCAAAGGCCTATTATATGTCAGGCATTCTGTTGGGCAGTTCCTAGGCACTACTTAATGCTCACCAAAAAAAAAAAAAAAATCCTATGAGATAATTTTGGTTTTGCACCCAGTTTACAGGTGGAAAAAAATGATGCTTCAAAAATGATTAAGTATTCATCATTGATCAAATACTAGGTGGCACAGTAGGTCATCTGATACCAGTGCTTTTAATTATAATACATTGTTTCAGATTCAAATCCATGCAAATTATAACCTTACCTTTCTTAGGGTGCTATTTATAAAGGAAGAAATTATGATATAAGAAAAAAGTCCTTTGAAGATTATGGCTTAGAAAGTCAGTTAGTTATAGCAGATGGTGAGGAATGACTAAATGGGTAATTGAGCTCCTGGACGACACAGTGACACAAAGAGATTCTCTCATGATGCAAAACAAGTGAAGAGAAGTGGAGCTAGAAGCCTCTAGCTGAAGTATTAAGGTTCTCCTTTTAGCATGCAGTCATTCATTAGCAAGGATGCTGAGGATAATGAAGAACAAGACACTCACAGAGCTCGTGTTCCGGTGGGGAAGTTTGTGTACGTTTGTTACCGTGTGCTATTGGTGATGGACAGGCCATGGGAACAGTGTCTACAGCATGGTGTATATGACTTTCCAAAATGTGGGAAAGATGGCATAGACTGAGTACCAGGAAGACAGAGACAGCATTGCAGAGAGCTGCTGTTGGCACAGGACAGATCATGATTTAGCTGTAGCTGGGCAGAGCAGAGACTCTAGCCATAGGAAACAGGTGCCCTCCACCATTGTGCATGTGTGCATCAATGAATGCCTAAAGCAAGAGTGGGTAATTTTGTTCACCATGAGATCACCAGAGACTCCTCTACATCTATGATGCAGCCTGTCCACTTTACATTTGATTTGGCTGTTTTTTTTCTCTTAATCAAAATCTGTGGTAGTACATGGGATAAGGGTGCTTGTTAATTAAGAGTGCTGTTGAAGAATTTATTTAGGGGCCTCCTAGAAAAAGGGAGGGTAGAGGTACAGATTAGAATAAACTTGGATATACATTAAAATGACAGTATTCCCCAAAACAGCACAAAGGGATGACAGTTCACTGAGATGTGCTAGAGCAAATAATCACTATGATCTGGAAGAGTCAGATTTATTTTAGAAGTGAGTCTGGAGTTTGTCTTCTGAGCATAAGTAGGATCTCTGTAGACCTGAGAAAGCTGAACCATCGGTCTGGGAAAGCAGCATGAGCAAATACCCAGGAGATTAATAACCTACCAGATAAGAATAAATGTTTTAAGGCAAAATGAAGGGTTGTAATGATGTGATGATCAAAAGGGAGTGACTCAGAAAGAGGAGACTGAAGGGCAAGGAAAATTTAGGGGTGAGGGTACAGTCCTCTCTGCACAGTAACAACAGTTGAATCTCTAGCAGTTAATTTTCTCACACATAGTCAGCAAGGCAGAGTCAAGTATTGTGAAGCTTTAAACCCTTCGGATTTGGACTGTCCTGTTTAACTGAAATTGCACATGCAAACTTGGCTAGATCCTATCACAAGCCTCCGAAGTTGCCAATTACGTGACAGGCCCTGACTCCTAAGTCTCGTTAATTTGTGGAATGTCTGCCTCTGACCAGAGCAGTGCTAACCAGCAGAAATATAATGCAAACCACAAATGTCATTGAAAGTTGTTTCTCATGCATATTTAAAAGGTAAAAATAAACGTGAAGTTTTTATGTTTTACTTAGTTCAATATATTGAAATATAATCAACATGTAATCAATTTTAAAATATTAATGAGATATTTTACATTTATTATTTCTTCTGTATCTCTGAACTCTGGTGTGCATTTTAGATCCACAAGACACAACAAGCAGGACTAGCCATATTTCCATTGCTAACTAGCTTCATGTGTCTAGGAGCTATTGTACTGAAGAGTGCGTGACTAGTATCTAGCTATTCAGTGTGTGTTCTGTGGCTCAGGATCAGTATCATCACCATCCTGGATGAATGCATCAGCCTGTCAGAACGCAGCATCCTGGACTTCACTCCAGGCCTGCTGAATAGGAATATGCACTTTAATAAGGTCCCCAGATAACTCATATGCACATTAGAGCTTGAGATATGTTTTCCCAAGTAAGAATACAGTTTCTGAAAAACAATCACAGAAAGAAGAGAAATAGAAGTTCTCAAATGTTGAAAAATGAGTAATGGAGATAATTTCTAGCATCAAGAAGACAGCAGTGACAAATGACAGAAAGTTTGAAGAGGAGGGTTAGAATTGAGAATCATGACTGAGCAGCTCAGGAGATGGGTAAAAAATAACTTGAATATGAAAAGGTTAAAAAGACAATATAAGGCTTTAAAGTGAATTTAGATTACTTTGGGACAGAGAAATGGAATGACATCACAGACTTAAATTTATCACGATATATTAAAAAGTAATACATCATCTGTAATAGTAGAGGTACTTTCAACCCAGTCATGAAGGCTTTATAGTGAATATTGCCAATTTCCTCTCACATTCATCCTCCTACCTTTGGTAATCAAGTTCAAATAATGATAAAACTCTGATCACAAGCAACGTTGGAATACATTTGGAGCAATTCTGAAATTTTATTATTGAAAACTGTTAATGCAGATTCAGAGCTAAAAATGAAAAATGATCCTTCTTAAGCTGCTCAATTGAACAGCTTTCTGCCTGTGGCCCTGCTTAGTGATGCATGCTATGACTGACAGGGCCGAAGAGAGAGGTGTGCAGTTCTTGAGATGCTTTATGACTGCTGTGATTGCAGAATGTTTATTTAATTATAAGAACATCCCCCATTTACTAGTGCAAATGGTATTTACTCACTCTTGATGGTGATACAGTCTTCTGTTTTTATTTGTATTTAAGAAAACATAAATGTTTTGACTTGGACTATCAATTACATACTAAGATTCATCAAATACATACTAAGGTTTGAAACCACTTTATTTTACCATTTTATTTTGTGAACAGAGATTTTGTTGTTGTTAGAGTGGATTTTCCAAAAAATGTTTGGTTGATTTAGTAAACCGAGTGCTTTCATGAGTAAAGAAAATCCTCAGTAAACGCATATTCAAATTTGCATTTGCTTATTCAGATCAATATTTAGAACATAGTTGGCACTAAATAAATGCCAGGAGGATGCACTGCAAGATCAACATGTGAATGGCAACGCAACAATCATTTCCCGTATGTAGAGTTGATCCCAAAGTAATTGCTTTCACTTTGGTTATTTTGAAGAAATTACCCAGTTATCTCAGTGACATCCCTGTTTTACTATACTTTAAAAAAAATTAAAGTTGACCATTTAATACTGGTTAATCTACTCTGTTGTTCATTTGTGTGGATTAAAAACAAAGACCAACCTGCTCATTTTATGGATCAGGTGAAAAGGGTCTCTGTTTTTAGAGAATCCTTTCCTCAAGGAGAAAATAGAAATAAAAAATAACCTTTTAAGCAATTTCACATTATATTAGTTTTGTCCTTTATGGATTAATAAACACCCATGGAAAATTGTGTTACATGATGTGACCAAAAAAATGCTATAAATCTTACTCTTACTGTGGTTTAAGATTCTAGTCATTAAGCATATGTGGAACATGTACCATGTACAAGTTAGTGTGCAAAGATTTGGGAGAAATATAACTTTAAAAACTGCTTCCCAATTTGCTTTACTTTTGGGGAAACTTGTATACAACTATTATATAATCAGGTTATAAAAATGCAATCATGAATAAAAGAGCAAAGTACAAGAGCAACAAATGGAAAAGGGCATATGTTCTGACTGGATAATGGAAGAAAACTACTAAGAAGTGTGATTTTAATCTGTGGGACTTGGACAGATATCACATGTTTTCTCAGTGGAGGAGTGGTGCGATTGTAGGTGATAAATTTCAACAGGTAGAGTTTATTACAATAGGAAAGATGTGCAGTGGCGAATACTGAGCCAGAAAGACTGCAGTGAGGTTTTAAAATGGAAGATAAGGAGGAGAATGGTCATGGAACCAGCTTTGGCAAAACAGGAAATGGCCGGACTTTGATGTGAGAATGAATGAGCAGGAGGAATCAAAGACAGGGCAGCTCTCTCTGGCATGAAGAATGGTGCGGATGTCGGGCTGTGTCAGGACATTCCACAGGAACTCATCAAAGACCTGTCTCCCGTCCTCTCGTCTTCCAATACAGGTTTTATCCCGGACTGTAATTCTGTCTGTGCCTCCACAGAGAAGATGGAAGCATCTGAGAAAAAGACTGTATCCCTTTCATTCAATTTTATGTTGACCCTAAAGCTGTTTAGAAAATGACTCCTTCATATTATCTCTATATAGAGCCTGGGACTAAACTGTAAGAATAGAGTTATTATCTAGCTCCTTAGTTATCAATTGTTCAACTTTTCAAAGAAAGATTAGAAATATGTCCAAAGATGGGAATTATGCTTTGAAATTTATAACTTTTATAATAATGGTTTGAAAATTCCATCTCAATGATTCTTTAATAAAATAAACAAGAGCCAGTTTTGTTAACTTGTGCTTTGAAAATAACTCTGCTGAGCCTTTGTGTTTCTTTAATTTTATTAGTCTGAATATTTTGTGAATTTAAATACACAGAGAAGTTGTTACTACTGGTTTTGAAATATGCCACCTAGTGAGTTTATTTTGCTGGAAGAAAATGTATATTTTCTTGTTTTTTAAGTAATTTATGAAAGTAAAGCAGAATAATCTCAGGACCACTGAGGAGTTCATTTCATTCAATTTTATAAATACATAATTTGACAGGGTATCATCAAAATTGTGAAACCGGAAACAACAGCCTTCTTCAGGAGAAGAAATCAAATTAATCACTTTTCTTTCCATTGTTTAGCCCATCAATGAATTAATTTGCAGAGCTGAATTTTCAAAACAAAACTTTTTCTTTTGAAAAGTAGTAAGTATCTGTGCTCTTCCAGGGGAATCTTTTCCCACAAAACACTGTCTAGCATTGACAATTGATCACTTGCTACCCAGTCGAAGCACTCAAGAACAGAAGGAAATATTTATTCTTTCAGAAAGAAATGTTCACCAGCTACTAGGCTTGAAGCATTTAAATGGCTGCTGAATTGCATTGCTAGTCCAACTTTGGTAATTTCGTGTTCTCATTTTCAATAGAGTTCTAGAAACTAGGGTGAGGGACATACTCTTTGAAAGTGGGTCTAGTACAAGAGGGCTTCAAAAGTGAATGTTGATTTCAGAATAATGGAATGAGTATTGGAACCAGAATGACCTGATTTGAATCCTGACTGTGCATATATTTAAACTTTCTGAATGTAATTCGTTAATTTTAAAACGAAGAAAATAATACCTACTTCAAGTGATAATTAGGAGGGCTAAAGAAAATAATACCTTCCTTTGAGAGGATGTAGGTGGACATTCAATCAGGCAAGGACTTAATTAAGGTTATATTATTCAGTTTTATCAGAGAACCCTAATACTCCTGATCTTTTGACTTTTTTAATAGTATTTTTTTTCTAAGTGCACATTAGTTAGACAGAATAGTGGCATTTGTTTTGGCGTATTTGTTCATGCATACAATATTCATTGATCTTTTCCCCCTCCCACAGTACCCCTTTTGCTCTTACCTTCCTCCATTCACTTTCTCTTCGCTAATAGTCTCCCTTCTATTTTCGTGTCATTGCTCTTTTGGCTCTCTCTCTCTCTCTCTCTCTCTTTTTTTTTTTTTTTTTTTTTTTTTTTTTTTTTTTTTTTTTTTTGTGTGTCAGGGATCGAACTCAGGGCTTTGCGCTTGCTAGTCAAGCACTCTACTACTTGAGCTAAATCCCCAACCTCAGTTGTCTTTTTGAAACTGGCTTATTTTGTTTAACAGGAATGATCTACAGTTCTATCCATTTTCCTGCTAATGACATTTCATTGTTCTTTATAGCTGAATAGTACTGTACTGTATATATAGAAAATCTTTTTATCCATTCATCTGTTGATGAGCACCTAGGCCGTTTCCATACCAAGGCTGTTATGAATTATTCTGCAATAATCATGGCTATGCAGGGATCTCTATAGTAATTCTTTCAGTAATATACTGAGGAGTAGTACAGCCGAATCAAATAATAGCTCTATTTCAGTTTTTGAGGAATCTCCATACTGATTTCCACAGTGGCTATACCCAGCAGCAGTGTAGGAGGGTTCTTTTTCTCTCAACATCTTCACTAGCATTTATAGTTTGTATTCTTAATGATAGATGTTCTGACCAAGGTAGAATGAAATCTCAATGTAGTTTTGATTTGCATTTTGAAGTGCCTGTTTATTTCAGTTGTCCATTTGTTGATTTCATCTTTTATTTTGGGGGAAATCTAATTTTTTTTTAGTTCTTTACATATTCTAGATATTAATCCTCTTTCTGAAAAGTAGCTGGCAAATTTTTTTTCATTCTGTAGGCTGTCTCTTCACTTTGCTGTTTCCTTTGCTTTTCAGAAGGTTTTGAAACTTGATATAATTCCATTTTTTGATTCTTGTTATTTCTTGTGCAAATGGGGTTCTGTTCAGAAAGTCCTTCTCTATGTCGGTGTCTTCAAGAATTTTACCTGTATAATCTTTCAGCAGATTGTTTCTGTTTTAGTATTTAGATCTTTGATCATTTCAATTTTATTTTAGCACATTGGGGAAGATATGGATCTGATCTTATTTCCTTGCCTAGTTATCTGAATTCTAACTTAAAGATGATACGATCGAAAACCATTATTTGGGTATAGGCAACATTTTGTTTAAAAAATCTCTTTTCCATTGAATTGTATGTGTTTAGACAAACTTTCTATGGCCAGAATAAAAAAGAAAATGAAATTAGTGACTTAATTTTGAAATTTTTGGAATACGTCATTTCAACAATTTTCTTTCTTCCTTTTTTCCTCCTACTCTTTTCTTCCTCTTGTTTCCTCCCTCTATTCCTTCCTTCTTCTTCTTTTTTTTTTTAATTTACCAAGAACATGTATTGGTACATTGTATACATAGTGATCATATTCATCGTAGTTAATTTGTACCTGTACATCTTGGTTCCCCCCCTTCTTCCCCACCCCTCCCTTTCCTCTCCCTCCCTTCCCTAGTTAGAGTAGCTTTATCTACATTTCTCCCCTTTTTCCCTTTCTTTTCTTTTTTCCTTTCCTTCTTTCCCCCTCCTCCCTTTCTAATTTTCCTCCCTATTAAATATTATCTTTCTTTTACTTAGTATCTATTATACTTTTTTGTCCTTATCTACACTTATGGTTTCTCATATCAGGTAAACAATTAATATGTACTCAGGTGTGTCTGATTTATTTCACTTAAGAGTATGTTCTCAAGATGCATCCACTTACCTATAAATATCTCAAGTTTCCTTCCTTCTCTTTTAAAAAATTTTTTGCAGCATTTTAATGTCTGCTCTGTAAAATATATTATGCTGATCTCAAATATAAGGAGAGTATCAAGGTATAAGGGACAGTGTCTTTTTTTTTTTTTTTCCCTTTGGGATAGTGTCTTAGACCTCAAGGAATTTATGTTTTGGAAAGAAGAAAAAAATACTGACTGATCGACCGACAAATAGAAGTAGAGAAGTATTTATGAATAGGTCTGTAGTACATGTATATGTTTGTAAAACAATACAAAGAAGAGCAATGTCCTGAGAAATGATGATTGTTCTAAGAGCACATTTATTGTTTAAAAAAATAAATAACCTTTGCCTAAAGTTAAATGATGAGTAGTCTTAGAAGACAGAGAAATTAAGGAACTTTCATTAAGTGACAAATGAAGCTCTCATATTTTATTTACCATATAATAGCAAGCTTTTATTATCTGTGGGAGAGGGGTGGTGACATCTTGCCCCTCAAGCCCTAACCCCTCCTTCCTGGCGAGCATTCCAGGGCACAGTCTCTGCGGCTTGAATGTAGATAATGGTAAATGTGTCAGATATACATTTGGCTTCTCATACCTGAAGCCCAGCATTGAGGAGTGAGTGCTTGATGGATTTTGACACATGAAAAAATATAAACAAATTTACATCAAGAGTAGATGACACTGGCTGAGAATTAAATTGAAATGACTCTATTTTAAGATTCTCTAGTAGTTTGAAGAGCAACAGTGAATTAATACTCATGATACAAGTTTGTTGTAAACAAGTAGCTTTTTCCCTATTCTGTTATGCTCAACTTAATAGCAGCATTACGGACACATCACCTCTTATTCTTCCTCAAAGAAGAAGCACTGTGGTGGAATGACTCACTATAAATGCTTCTTACCCTTGAAGTAGAGATCTGTTCATTTGGTGCTTTGCTGGGACAATACTTCATATCACAAACCCACCCACATGGTAGGTGTGGGTAATGGTTAATTATTTCATCAGGCTCAGAGTTTATAGTTCCTTGACTAAATCTTTAAAAGCTCTTGTTAATGCAGTTCAGTAGAACTCATGTGAAAATTAATTTCTATTGTTAACAATCTCTAATAACCAAACACTGTAAAGTAGAATTATTACAGATCAGTTTACTGCCAAATACATCAATATCATTTATAACGTGCCTATTGATACATTTTTATTTTTCAAGAATAAAAGAAAGGGGTTGGGGATTTAGCTCAGGTAGAGAAGCACTTGCCTAGCAAGTACAAATTCCTGAGTTCAATCCCCAGCACCCAAAAACAGAACAAAACAAAACAAAACAAAACAAAAAAATAATGAAAGAAAGCCAGTTGTTTTGCTGTAATGAATAAAGCATGCTTTCCTTGTGTCTATAAAAGGATATCTCTGCTTTTCGAATATAGTGTCTGCTCTATGATTCCTTTTAACAATAACCTAAGTTGGGCATGGTGGCGCACATCTATTACCCTAGCACTTGAGAGGCTGAGGCCTACATCGTTCAAGACCTACCTGAACTACAAAAGAAGACGCTGTCTCAAAAAAGAAAGAAATACTACTACTACTATGATGACTACTACTACCAATAATAACAATAATAATAATAAAAATGACATAAAAGTAGAGTAACATGAAAACACAGTTTTGAAAAGATATGTACAGCCTTTATTCTATTAGGTAGACTTGAGAACACTTTATTTATGCTAACTTGGAATGTTAACTTGACATTGTCAATTATAATAGTGTAAAATAATGATTACTCCAGATTCCTGTATATGGCTGATTTTGTTATAGGGAATACTTTTCATTGAAGAAAATATGGGATAGATTTCCACATTACATAAGCCATATTTTTAGAGTGCAGATTTTTTTAATGTGTTCCCAGGACTATAAACACTCCTACTGAGTCCATCTGACGATTGATCTTATTCATGTAGGCTTCCTGTCTATGTGTTGTTTATGTTATTATGGTAGTCGCATTTATGAAGATTTACTGGTCTTTTCTGTGTATCTTCAAAGTATTATTTTCTGTTTACTAAATCTTTCAAAGATTCTAGCCTCTCGCATCATCTGTCTTTTCTTAAACACTATTTTGAGTTCAATATTATGTTCACAGTGCAGAGGTCCTGTTGATTTTCCCAAGATGAAAATATTACTGAGTTATGTGCAGGGACCTGCAGACAAAATCTGGCCCTAAAGTTACTTGAGATTATTCATGGGGAAAGTTTTCCAGCTCTCTTTTTTTGTGCCTGCCTAGAGCCATTGAATGCCTCTTAAATCACTGACAAAAATTTAGGTCAACACATTGCCTGAGGTCATTTAAATTTCAAATCTGCTGCCATTTTCCTGCTTGTAGCTATTGGGAAAGAAGAGCATTGTGCCTACAGCTAGAGAGCTGGAGCTGAAATCTGGCACAGGAAACTTCAACCCAGAGTCAAACTTATTTATGCTCTGCTGAAGGAAGTAAGTCAGGAAGGTTAATGAGTCTAAATTGGCATTCTGTCTTCCGACTCAGAGCTGAATTGGGAACTACACAGCGTGATGAGAGTTAGTCTCTTTGCTAGTTTTTGTACCACTTGTTATAGCCTAGGACTGGAGTATATTTTTTGTAGGCATAGAGAATGTTATTCTCACTCCATAGTAATGAGTCTGTGAGCAGGAACCAGATACCATGATTTGTTTAAACAAGCCAAGTGGCAGGAGCAGAATGTCCAGTGTCTCTCCAGGCCTTTATGGCCCGCACACAAATGTGGTCACTGTATTCAACCAAAGTCACAGTTGGATGGATTCTGCTGTGTGCACGTTAACAACATCTGTCATTCTGTCACTTCTTTTATCATTAGCCTTGAAGATGAAAAAAAAAGGATAACATTTTTATTTGCATTTCTTCAAATATGCTGTTATAACAGTGAACACACTTGGCACCCAGATTTTGCTTTCTGAATATCATTCCTCCTGTTCTTCAATAGAGAGAAATGGGGATCACTGGAGAAATAGTTGATTCAGCCCTGAGGCAAAGAAAGTATAAGATGAGCCTGAAAGCTCTTTTATTGGAGAGAGTGAGGAAGTACTTCTATTTATATGCACATACAGGGATGGATGCAGAGCGATACAGTAGCTTGATAAAAGGACACAGAAACCAGACAAAAGGAGCCAGCATTACCAAATTTGAGGACACCCCCCAAAAAAGATAACCCATAATTAAAGTAGATATCAGTGAAACTATTTTGTTTTTGTTGTTGTCTTCTGAACTGAGATCTTGCTGCCTTTGAACTCACTGTTGCCCAAACCGACCTCGACTTGAGGTGATCCTCCTTTCTCAGCCTCCTGAGTGCTGTGATTACAGGCAGGGTCCACCGTGCCTGGCTCAGTGTATCTATTCTGATATCAATAAATAATTCCCTAAATTATGAAAAGTATAAAAAAGGTCAGGTGTGTCTTTGAGTGTAATTCTCATTAATAAATATAAAGGAATGATACAAATAAAATTGCAATTTGACAAATCATAGCAGTATTTATTGCTGACTAGAGTCAGCAATAGACACTAAAAGGACTGCGCAAAAGTTTATGTGTTTAAATATTTGTTTATTTTTAATTTTTGCTTTTATGAAAATCCAGGCTGGCCTCAAGCTTGCAGCAATCCTCCTGCCTCAGCCTCCCAAGTGCTAGGATTATAGGTACGTGCCACCACATCTGGCAAGTGTAAACGTATATTTTAAAAAAAGATATTTTCTCCAGCATTCAAGAGGCTGAGCAAGAGGATCACCATGAGCTTGAGGTCAGCCTTGACTACATATTGAGTTCAAGGCAAGCCTGAACTACACAGCAAGAGCCTGTCTCAAAACAAAAAAAGAAAAAAAAGAGAGAGAGGAATTTTCACAGTCTTAAATATTCATCCGAAGGTATTTCTTAGTACCTTTACAATAGAAAATCAGCAGATTCAATAAATGTTGAAAGTAGCATCACAAGTAGTAAAAAATATCAGCATCATGCAACTCCTGATGTGGTACACCAGGGACATAATCACATTTCTATAATGTTTTTGCAAAAATTGCGTTACCTGTGTCAAATGGAAAGAAAACATGAGACACAACTAAATTGAGAGGCTTTTACAATACAATTGATTCTCCTCACAAGTGTCACAGTCACAGAAGATAAAAAATACTGGGAACTCTCACAGATTGGAAGTCATTAAGGCAACTTGACAACTGAATGCAGTGTGGAATTCTAGAGTGATTCCTGGCAAAGGATGTTAGTGGAGCAAATGGCAAAATTCCTTATCTATTAGGAATTTCATCAATGTTAATTTCCTTGGTGAAAATTTTAATACGGGCATGTAAGATGTTAAAATGAGGGATAGCTGAATGAAGTATGTATGTGAAATATATATGTTAATTTTGCAACTTTTTTGTAAATTTAAAATTATTTCAAGATAAACAGCATATAGATAGATGTTCATGTGATTAGATACACAGGAAAAAATGTCCACAATCAAATTCTTTTCTTTTTCAAATTCAAATTGTTCAGGCTTTTAGTCTTCCAATCCTTGCAATGGCAAATCAGATACATGTACCCTGTGGAGGTATGATGAGGATTAAACACAAAAATATGTGTGAGTGATCTAGCTGGTGCTTAGTTTGTAGTAAGACCTTAAAGAACCATGAGGGTCATCATCTCTGATACTAGTATGTATCATTAAAGTTCATCCAAAACTAAGAAATTTGGTGTGTGTTTTGGAAGAGACTTGATGATTAATTTCAAAAGGAATCACAAAGTCTCCTCAAATGATCCTAACCCAATATTGCACACCTCAATACAACTAAAGAGCTATTCGTTATATTTCTTAATCTTACTCTGTTCCCAAAGTAATTGGTAGTCACCTTTCAAGGAAGGGCTTACATCCTTCCATGTATCCTCAAAATAATATTGTACACTGGGACATGTTATTTTCATGGTATTTTAAGATATATATGTACATTTAATTTGATCTGCAAGAATTTCACCATCTCAACTTTTAAAACTTGGGATTGTATCCTATGTACTCTTTTTTCCCCTCATAGGTATTAAGTGACTAAATATTATCTCATCATGTATTAGTTAACTTGGGCTGCTATAATAAAATAGTATAGACTAGTTGTCTTAACAGAAACATTTTTTCCTTATAGCTCTGGAAGCTAAAACTCTGAGATTAGGGTGCCAGGATTACTTTCAGCCTTATATTGCACCTACATTTTCTCTAATTACATTCACTTCATACCTATTTTTATTGTTTATATGCTATCATTTCTCTTTACTGCTTTGTCCACCCTTGTAACTCTATCACGTTTCTTTCAATGATTAGTATTTAAAAATGCAACATGGATTTTAAAATCAACTGAAGTTCAACTTAATCAGTATTTGTACCTTAATTCTGAAGGATACTGAACAATTAAACTGTGATAGCTTCTTTCAGTCTCTTTTTTTGGGAGTGCTGGGGATCAAACTCAGGGCCTCACACTTGCTAGGCAAGTTCTCTACCACTGAGTTTAATCCCCAGCCCTCTTTCAATCTCTTAACTGTATTACTATCCAGTGTTTTATTCTATTTTACTTACTAGCAAATTATTGTTCTTTTTTTTGTTGTTCTATACAGGTCGTTTTGTTTAGGTGTCTTACGTTTTATATGTTTATTTGATCACTATTGCGTATTACATTCAAAGATTTTTTTGTGTAGAATAATTTAATTCCTATTGTATATGTTTAGAGGTTTAATCAGGGAACCTCTACTCATGCTAAATTATGCTTTATAATCTACAAATGTACACATTAAGGAAGACAGCGAGGCAAACACGTCTAATTCAGTGAGTATTTTCATTTGGCCTGAGAAGATGACCTGTCATCTGGATTCCACAGCTGCTGGTAGATGACGGTAACTGTTGAGTTGTCCTTCTCTTGCTGGTGATTGTATTAGTTTCCTAGAACTTCTATAACAAGTGAAGACAGACTGGGTAGTTTGAAGCAGAAAGATGTTCTCTCAAGATTCTGAAGGCCAAAAGTTTAAAATCAAGATGCTGTTGAAGGCCATGCTCCCTCAAAATCTCTAGAAAAGGATCTATTCCAAGCCTCTCCCAGTCTCTGGTTGTAGCCAAGAACTCTTGACATTCCCTTGATTATGAATTTGTCACTCTTGCCTTTGCCTCTATATGCTCTCGCAACACAGAGTCTGCTCTCTGTGTTTCTATCTTGTCTCTTATCCTCTTTTAAAAGGACAGCAGAGGGGTTGGGGATTTGGCTCAGGGGTCGCAGCACTTGCCTTGCAGGCGCAAGGGCCTAAGTTCAATCCCCAGCAAAAAAAAAAAAAAATAGGACAGCAGGGGTTTTGAATGTAGGTCCTACCTACTCCAATATGACCTTTTAAGAGAAATTTGGAAGTTATCATACACTGGCTAGTGAATGATAAGTAGACTTCCGAACAAGGAATAACTACATTTCGAAACTGCTCAACTGTAATCTTCTTAAAAACATTTAAAAAGATTAGGAATCCATATGTAAGTTGAAATCAAACTGATCATACTGCTACCAGTGGAAGTAATTAAATCGAGGTGACACTTTGGATGAGCCAGACATATTCTAGTACTCTAGCATAGCTAAAATATAATTGTAATGTGGTTGGGAAATAATAATTCGTCAAATTGACTTCTCTACTTGGAGTCTGGGAAGTTTCTTTGCCATGTTGATTCTAAGATACAGCTTTATTGCATAAATACTAATAAGGGAGAAAAGGGAGATGTAGGACGGTCTCAGAGAAGAAGAAATAAGATTTTTAACTCGTCTAGATTTGGTTTTATGTTGATTCCAATTTGTGTGTGTGTGTGTGTGTGTGTGTGTGTGTATGTGTGTGAAGCAAATGTTTCTTAAATGTCAAAAATAGAAAGTTCATGACATTTCTGTTTTCTGAGAGGAAAACAGTGATTTTCCAGTGAGGAAAAAAAATTACAAGAAACTCTTTCAGTGACTTTATAGCTATAATCCTTCAAAAACAGTTGGAACATCCATCTATTAGATAACGTGTGAATCACAGCACTTCCGCAGAAATTATAAAAGTGGTTTGAAAGGGCACCGTTGTATGAAGGGCACTGTATTCTAAACTGTTTTGGAGGTGACCAAGAAACACTTGTGAGTTGATACACTAGGATGCATAGACTGCTGCCACAGGAGTGGGAGAAATGTGAGTTACTGTGTCACGTCTCACTGACCTTGTTGGAAAAGATTGATTCTGCAAATAACAAATAAAATGTCATAAAATTGCAGTTTTTCTTAGGTCAAGACATAATCTATCAAGGGAAATATTTACAGGTATACTTAAGAAGATGTTTTGGCTGTCCACACCCCTGGTACCTGGGCATAACTAACAACTTCTCAGAGTGTTTACTAAGCTAAGATCGAAGGGTGGCTAGTCACTTAACTACATTCTAGTTGAAGGTGTGCTGGCCTATTGCATTCTTGGTTTTAGCCATTCTTTTGGTTCCCCAGTTTACTTATTTAAAGTTTGCTAATTGGAACAAATTTAATTTTTTAGTTATTTTCTTTCCTGGAGACCCATTTAATATTCCTACAGACTTTAAGATTTTATAGTTCCAAAGCTTTCTGAAGAAATCCATTTCCTTCTGGTAATAGCACAGGCCCATCAACTACACTGCCTTCTTCACATTCCCTGGAACCCTCCCAGTCAGTCCTCAGCTGACTCCAGTCATTTCAATAACAGCATCACTTCAGAGATTTTAAGAGAGAAGGTGGGACTAGACAGTCATTAAGACATATCCTATCCAGCCAGGAATGAGGGCGCATGCCTATAATCCTAGCACTCCAGAGGCTGAGGCCAGCCTGGTCTCCATAGCAAGTTCAAGGCCATCTTGAACTACCTGAGACCCTCTCCCAAAAAGTAAAAAAATAAAAAGACTTACCTGTCCAATAGAGCAACAACCAGGCAATGTAACCATTTGAATTCATATTTAAATTAATTAAGTGAAAGTAAAACTTCATGTCCTCAAGGGCTCCAGATCCCATGTTCCATCGACTGTGCGGCCATCAGAGACTACTGTGTCGTCATCAGAGATGACTGTGTCCATCAACACAGGAAGTTCTGTTGGAAATCATTGGTTCAGACCAAACGAAAAACCCAAACAACTCTTCCTAAATTTTGTGAGCCTTGTAAACCTCATTTAAGCAGTTTGAAAAGGTTACTATCGAACTCTATTTCCATTCACCAGCCCCCAACACACACTGTTTACCTGACCAAACAATGTTCAAAAAGCAGGTTGGCGAAGCAAAGGAAGTGAACAATCCATCAACATGACTTTTACTGGTGACAAAAATTGCTACATTTTGAATTTCATGCATATACACACACCCCCCCCACATGTGTATATATGTGTGTGTGTGTGTGTGTGTGTATTTATATATATTTGTTTTGTTTTTGTTTAGCACTGTTGCATGTTTTCTGTGGTCACCAGCAGCCATTTGCTGATTAGGCTGATTTGACAACACTTGTTTTAAAATGTTAGCAGGTGTCTCATTAATCTCAGTTGTCTATTCTCTGTCTCCTGTTTTTTTAAATATCCTGGCATTGATTCAAGGCTAATGCAATTAAATGACTGCCTGAAATAAATAAGCTTCAAAGCAATTATCTAAAGTTTTTGTAAAATATAAAATGCTGAAAAGTACACAGATCACAAATGTACAGTTCAACATCACATGTGAACACACTTGTTTAACTGCCGTCTATTTAAGGCTCTTCCCAAAAATTATCCCTTTCTTTTTCCTCAGAAGTAGGCAAAGCCCTGACTTCTTGCATTTTAGATTCTTTAGCCCTATTTTTGGCATGAAATCATCCAAGATAAAGTTTTTATGCCTGGCTTCTTTGGCTTAGCATGTTTGTGACACAACCATACCACTGCACATAGTTATGATACTTTCATTTTCATTCTTTTGTATGAATATAGCATAATGTGTCCACCTTACTGTTGATGGGCATTGCGTCTGGGTTGCTCTATGGTTAAGAACATTCTTTTACATTTCATTTATTCCATGACCATTTGCTGGTATTCTCGATGGATATACTGTACCTCTTAATTTTTTTTTTAATTTTAAAATTGAAATTCCTTGAGTAACTGGGCACGGTGGCACATGCCTGTAATCTCAGCACTCAGGAGGCTGAGGCAAGAGGTTTACCACTAGCTCCAGGCCAACGTTGGGTACATAGTGAGTTCAGGGCCAGCCTGAACTGCGTAGCAAGACTGTTAATAATGTGAATGGGAGAAAGGATGAGACCTGACCTGAAAACAGCAACAAGCAGGCTTTACAGAGTAAACCCAGCTAGAGGGGAGACCTCTCAGGAATAAAGGAGAAGCTCCCAGAACAAAGGAGCTCAAGGTTTATACATGGGTTATAGCAGAAAGGCGTGTGAGACTGGCCCAGCACTGGAACTTTCTGTAGGGTCTTTATTCCTCTTTAACTTGAGACTGTGGACCTTGGAGAGTGAACAGGGCTGGAGGAGCTGGAACACTGTGGCCTTGGGAAGGTCTTGAGAGCTGGGAGGTGGGAGCTTCCTATGGGGCATTTAACTTTAAAGCCATTAGTATGACTAGGCCTAGTTAGAAACATTTGGTGATCAGAATATATAACAAAGACTTGTCTCAAAAATCCAATAAATAAATAAATGATTAAATAAAATTGAAGTGACTTGAGGCAGAATGCATAATTCAGCTGTCTCTTTTTCACAAATGGAAAATGTGTAAGGTTTGAGTATTTTGTTTCTTTGTTTTAGAGAAGGTGTAGTGTGCATTTTCAGGACTATCTGGTCCCCACTGGCATGGTCTGCCGTGATAAAACCAAGAATGTGGCATCTTGGTAAATATACTCACCAGTGACTGAGGAATGGCCAACAAAGACACCTGAGAGTAACTGTAATTCCGTCTGCTTCTAGTGGTCCACACCCTGGCTATAATTAGATTTCATTGCCAAAATGTTTGAAGATTTTGCCAGTTGAGGGTCAACCTGGAAAATGGCCCCTTTGTTTGAGCATGGTTTGTGGACAAAGGTGAAGCTCTTCTCTGGGAGTTAAGTAAAGGGAGGGGGGAGACAGAAAGGATTAAATATCAGGGAGAGGTCTTTTTTTCCTCACTGTTGGCACATTTAACCTTAACAGTTTGATAAACCATTAATTAGAGAATGAAGAGCTAAGTGGATTCAGGGAGAAAGAGGTCTTGCTTTCCCAGCATGATCTCAAGCCTTCCCTTAAAAACAATCATTAGGAAATGTAAAGGGCAGCACCTGTGCAGCCAGCCTCACAAGCTGTTTTTGACATGCTGGGGCTTCCTGCCAGCATCTAGCTAGGAGGCCATCAGCAGTAGGAAGGGTCTGGGAAAGCCTCTGACCATAGCAAGCTGATTACATGTGAACCTTCTATCTGAGCAAACAGAGTACATTTTGAACGTTTATGTATTTCTAATGTTTCGTCATGGCTGAGATTGGAAATTAATCAATCAATGAAGTACTGAGTATTGAACCCAGTGAACCTACTTTCTTTGCAGAGCTACATTCAAGCCCCTTTTTTTTTTTTTTTTTTTTTTGAGACAGGATCTTGCTAAATTGCCCAAGCTGGGTTGGAACTTGTGATCCTTCTGCCTCAGCCTCCCAGAGTGCTGGTATGGCAGGTATGTGCAATGGAATTTTAAAATAATGTCTTCCTTACTTTTCTCTCATTGCTGAGACAAAATACTCCATACCCCAAATTAGGGGAAGAAAGGTCTATTTAGCTCACAGTTTGCAGAGGTTTCAATGGACAATCAGCTGGATCCCAGGTAGGGTGGCATGGCAGACAGGCAGAAGGCCGCAAGGTAAGCAAGCGGGTAAGCAAGGGAAAGGCAAGCCTCTTTCTGTCCCTTATATCTTATCCAAACTACCCATTTTAGGGTGGGTAGCACTCCCACCCTTAAACCTAGCACCCTTAATCCTAGTATCACATCCTTAATCTCTGTAGAACTGTGCCAAACCAATCAGTGGACTAATTTAGTAATCACATACTCTAGATCACATGAGGCTTTGGGGGGACATCTAGACACAGACCATAACAAATAATAAATAAATTCTTAGCACATATCAACACCTTATACTAACTAGAATCTGAATCTCTGGGGATGGGACCCAGAAATCCTTGATTTTCACAAGCTTACAATAGATTCTGATTTACAGTCAGGCATGAATATCACTCTGCATAGACCCTGTTGTATATGGTTTATCTTTGCTCAGGTGATAAAAGTTTAATTATATAGATTACATTGTTTAATAGGAATGAAATGGTGATGTTTCTGAAGAAAGGGGATTTATAGTTTTCACATTCTTTATTTGAAAATTACCAAAAAACTATCTTTGCCATGGATAAATGCCTTATTTAGAGGCACCTGATTCAAGCTGCAGGGTCAAATCTGATGCAGTGGCTGGGTGTCTGACATAAACTACCCCAGGGATCCTCTGTGCACATCAAGTCAGTCTTTTGTGCTATGATGAAAAGGGGTCTTTGGGAACTGCTATAGTAAATTTTTAATCTAAATATTCCACTAATTCTTCTGTCTTGGCTCTATGATACGTTCATTTATAGATAATATTCGTCACTATTAATAATGTTTATTGAGTACATGGTACTATGCTGGGTATTAGACTTCCTTTTACAGATAGTAGGGTGAAGGTACAGTCAGTGAATTGTTTCTGATTCTTACAAGTGTGTCTTTTCTTATTACCATAAATCAGCTGAAAATCTATCTTGGTAAGTCAAGAATGTTATTTTACATGCATTTCTAAGTCCATAGTCTCTGCAATAGGATGTGTTTTGCAAGTAGAGTTCCTAAGAAGTAAACTGTTTTGTATTTTTTTTTTTACTGGCTTTTGACTAAGTTCTTCATAAGTTGGGTTGCTGATTTTTTTTTTTTAAATTACTAGCTTTTGTCTGGTAGAGTTGCTGATTGTCATAATCACAGAAAAACAAAGTCATTCTCTTTTAGATCCTATGAAGATTTCTTTTTTTTTTTTTTTTTTGGTGCTGGGGGTTGAAGTCAGGGCCTTATGCCCGCAAGTCAAGCAGTCTGACCACTGAGCTAAATCTCCGGCCTTATGAAGATTTCATGTGTGGATTATTCAGAACCATGGAAATGTCTTCTGCCTGGATGCCATAATTGGTCTTCAGACAGATCTTTCTTGAATGTCAATTCAAAGGTCCCTAAAAACCTTTGATTACTTCCTATAACTTTCAGCATAACCTGAAACTCTTTAGCCCATCACTTAAGACATTAGGTGTTTGGGCCTCACTATATGTTCTTTTACATCTCTTTTACATCTCATTATATCCCCCCAAATGACCAAATTGAACTATTTAGTTTTCTGATAACTCCATCCTTGATTCATACAAGTCCTTTCTCTACCCTGGATAGACCCTCACTAACTCAATTTTCAAAAGTTAGCTCTGCCCAAGAAACCTTTTCTCTTATGGAGTCCAATTTTCCGTAATTGTTCTGTTCCAGTACTACAGTACTGTGGTGTTCTGTGCCTCCCTCTAATTTGGGGACCCTCCCTTTCTGGATTGTCTCCTTCAGGACAAAGCATATGCTGCTCAGAGTACCTGGCCCAAAGAAAACATTGAATATAGGTAAAATCAATGGGAACAGGATCCTTTTGCATTTTTCTCAATTTTGATTGTCACAATCTGGGCATTAAGTAAATGCTTTCTAAAGGAAAAATGAATTAAAATGAGCTAGTTACACATTTGCTTGTGTTCTGACAATGCATATTGTATAAAAATCTATTGAAAATGAGGTGATGTACTTATTTATCCAAGTACATGGGCACTAGTGGTTGACTATCAGTTTTAATATTGTCAATATTGCAATCAGTGATGGAAATGTTCAGTTGATACATCTGTGATTTTGAAAATTACTTTAAGTGACATCTAATCATAAAATAACATGTCTATATCTGCACTGCCCACTATGGTAGATGCCATGAGTGCCAACTAATTAAATTTGAATAAATTTTAAAATCAGTTTGTCAACCTCACTAATGACAAGTTAAGTTCTCAATAGCTGCATGTAGCTGTTGACTGCAATAGCAGAAGCTTGATATCAGAATATTAAATTTAAATTAATTATGTAAGTGACAGGTTCACAAATAGGAAATTGTCTTCTTCTCTTTCCTAAATAAAAATTTGAGGAGAGATATAATAGAAGTAAATACTCTTCAAAACACAATGATTGGTTTTACATAAATCTGCTTATTAATAAATTGAGCCAGAGAAAGAATGGGATGCAACCTCAGAACAGCAACAAGCAGGTTTTACTTCCGGACTAAACCCAGCCAGAGGGGAGACTTAGGAACAAAGGACAAGCTCTCAGAACAAAGGGGTTTGGGGTTCATATAGGTGTTATGGCAGAAAGGGGGTGTGGGCATCGATGGGCCCATGAGATTTTCTGCAGGATGAGATACTTCTTTGTTCCTCCTTGTTTTGAGGCTGTGGGCTTTGGGGAGTGTCGAGGACCAGAGGAGTTGGACCTTCCTGTCCTGGTGGCAAGCACCCTGTGTGACTTATGGTCCTTTCTTATCTTACAGCTGTGAGCTTTGTGGCCTAGGGAGGGTCTCGGGGGCTGGGAGTTGGTTGTTTCCCTTGGGGCATTTAACTTTACAGCTGTTAGTGTTTCTGACTAGGCCTGGTTAGAAATGTTTGGTGATCAGAATATATAACACTGCTTCTAAAGAGCAAAAAGTATTTGCTAGTTAATACAATTTTGCCAAGTTAAAAAAAATTATACTTATTAGGAGTTCTTAAATCTGAAGTTCCAATAAATGAAGGACATTGCTAACAGTGTTTTTTAATGTAATCCACAACTGTTTCTAAATTATGGTAAAATATAGGATTTATGTTACTTTAATACTTTTCACTTGATTGTGAGCACAAGGCCCCGAGTTTGATCCCCCACACCAAAAAAAAAAGTTTTCACTTGAGCTGGCAGTATTTCATAAAAGCTTCTCCCATACATATAATTTTGTAAGATAATCTTCCTAAGTCAGGTTCAAAAACATAGAATACAAAATGGGAATTGATTGAATCATAACATTTCAGTTTACTTATTTTGAAAGGTCTGTTACTTTTGTTAGAAACAAAAGAGATGAGTGAGCCACTCCCTTCCCCAAAACTCAACTATAAACATAAACATTTTAAGGATTACATATGCTTCCACTTTCTTAGAGGAGGAGCAAAACCTAATAACTAAAAGCCTAAGTAATCATCCCACCCTAGCGGGCGGGGTTCTGATGCTAGTAAGAAACCCAGTGGGAGGCACCTAAAAGTCAAGAGATAGCTACCCTTTAAATCCAAGGAGCCTGAGTTATAGTGGGCCATTCACATGCCACTCTTCACCTGTGTGTGCCTTCTGGCCCTTTCCCTGTTTGCCTCTACCCTTTTCCCTTCCCCTAGTCCTGGCTGCTACCTTCCTGGAGATCTCCAATAAATGCAGCTACCTTCTACCTACCACAGAGAGTGCACTTGGAATTCTTTCCTCGTCGTGCATAAGAACCTGGACTATTTCTGGCCCACTCAACTGTAACACTATATCATGGTATGTACCACCTTTGAAAGCTGGAAGGAAGGGCTGAGTTGTGTGTGAATATATCATTCATGAAACAAACGTGTAAGAAGTTGGGCATGGTGGCACACACCTGTAATCCCAGCTGTTGAGAGGCTGAAGTAGGAAAATCTCCACAAGCTCAAGGCCAGCCTCAGCTACATGGTGAGTTCTAGGCCAGTCTGGAATAAAAAGTGAGACCCTGTCTCAAAAACAAACAAGCAAACAAACACAAAAGAGATACCCTACATTTAACATTATAACAAGTAGTGCAGTCACTTCCTCAAACTTTGTTATTGGGTCGTTAAAGTTTGCTTAGATAAAGGAAACACATTTTTAAAAATTTCTCTTCTATCTCCTCTGTTGTACTGAATAAAGCTATAGGAAATAGAAATGTATAAGCCATAAAGCTCAAGCTAGATAAAATCCTGATACCATTTATATTGGTTGGTCTAATACAAGATATCAGGAATTTGAAACTCGTTAAGTCAAACAGGATCAGCAGTTAGAAGGATTTTCAATATAAGACTGCCCTCAGAACTGTTAACATTCTCTTTGTAAGATTTCTCCTTTTGTGTAAGATTTCTCCTTGTACAAAATATGGCTTGACTGCGTAAGGAAATACAAGGAAAATGGTAAAGGAGAGAAGTGCAGTTTCCTTCCCACACCCGGACTTTCCAGACTCTGTAGTGTGCCTTCAAACACAGGCCAGACCTCTGTGGCTTAAACGGCCTTCTCTGTTCGCAGATCTTTTTTGGGAGATCTACTGAAACAGGGGTCCTCGCAGCTGAGCTGACTCCTTACATCCTCTGTTTTTTTCTTTTTTTCAGTGTTGGGAGAAACAGGCTCATATTTTGTTTTGCTCTTATGGTTTCCATGTCCACCGTGAGTGTGTAATTTAGGAATAATATCAGAAGCTGCTACATCCCAGGCATCCAGAGTTTATTACATGTAGGCATGGTGCCAAGTGTGTTAGCAAAGAGCCCCTCAACTATCCCAGGAATAGTTAGCTCAGTGTGCAGATTTTGAAATTGTTGTGTAGAACAAGTAGCGCACTCTAGAATCAGAATCTGAATTATATGTAATTCTCTCTATATATTTTTTCCCTGGAAAAGCACCTCATTTCCCTCAGATCTGACTAATATTTTCACAGCAATAAATTGTGAAAACAATTACTTACCTTTTCCAAAAAGGCAGAAGAATATCACTGAAATTCTTTCTGCTGCTGTGACTTCACTCCTATTTTAGACAGGATCACTTCTTAAATCATGAAAGAACTGATGTCTTTCACATTTTAAAGACTCTGTCCTCTGATTATCTACTTACAGTTGGAATACCGAGTTTATGAAATGTTATTTTAGTTGCCTATTTTATTAGTAAATGATTACAGGGAACAGATATTTCTCCAGAGAAGCTATATAAATAGTAAGTTCCTGTTAAGTGCCAGAACATCATTAACATCAAGGATATTCAAATCAAAACCACAAAGAGATACTACTTCACATATGCTTGGGTAACTAGAATAAAAAAGAAAATAATAAATGTTGGCAAGAACATGGAACTGGAACCCTTTTTTGTTGGTGGTGGGAATGTAAAATGGTGCAGCTGCTTTAGAAAACAGTCTGACAGTTCTTCTAAAGGTTAACATAAAGTTCCCATATGAAGTGGGTGTGATGGCACACACCTGTAATCCCAGCATCCCCAGAGCATAAGGCAGGAGAATCCAAATTCAAATCCTGCCTGGACTACTTAGTGAGACCCTGTCTCAAAAATAAAAAAAAAATAAAAGAAGGTCTGAGAGGAATGTAAAAATAATTGAGTTGTGTTATGTACATATATCAACTCCCCATAATGAATGTAATCCTTATGTAGTGCAAACATGTCTTAAAAATAAAATCACAAGAAAGAAAGAAAATTTACTTTTATAAAAAAGTGTCTGTGGGGGAGGTGCTGGGGCTGTAGCTCAGTGAGAAGGCCCTGGGTTCAATCTCCAATGCCAACAATCAGCTCTTACATGACGTGGCAACTCTCCTTCTAGGTGTGTGTGTAAGAGAAATGAAAGTATATGTGTACACAAAAACTTGCACGTAAATATTCATAGCAGCGCTATTCATAATGTCCCCAAAGTGGAAACAACACAGATACCCATCAACTAGTGAGTTCCTGAATAAAATGTGCTGTGTTCATATTACAATAAAATAGTGATAATGCTAAACACATGAAACTTGAAAAGAGTGTGCCCAGTGAAAGAAGCTATTTACGAACGATCACATAATCCTGTTTACAAGAAATATTCGGAGTAACTACGGAGTCTTAAAGTGATGAATATATTCCAAATGTAGGTTGTAGTGATGGCTATACAACTCTGTGGCTACAGTAAAAACCATTGTATTGTATTCTTTAAATGGGTAAAGTTTGTGGTATATAATTTACATGTCAATAAAAATATTAAGAATTGCTTACATTAGCTATCAGCTAGAACTATACAAGAAAAAATGCCTCTATTTTTATAGATGTCTTATAAATAATCTACTGCTATTCTGTATGAATATGTTCCCCTTATCAGTATTTTCACTGTATTCTCTTCTCCTAAAGCCATGTCTGGTACTGTATTTGGTTCTTTGGAGGCAGAAAAAAATGCAAGGGCAATGGATTGGTTTCATAAAATCAACATTTTTTATACCCATGATGACCCTTCTGACTTAATAAAATATGTTGATGTTTCTTCGTGTTCAGCCTCAGTGTGGATGCCCTTCTATCTTTTTACTCTCTTGTGCTTAAAGTAGAATGATGTAAGAAGAGAGAGTAAGGGTGTGGGAGTCAAATTTGTGTTCAGTGGTTACTTTTGCTTCCTCTAAACTTTGTGACTTGATGCAAACAAGCTAACTTCTCTGAGCATATTTATTCATCTGCTGTGTAGATTTTAGTGAAATTAGAGATGATGCGTGTCAAGCACCTGGCAGTTGGTAAGTTTTTAACAGATGCTACTTACATATTATCTGACCATCAAGAAAGTGGCACAGAAAACTTACACTGGCATCTGTGTTAGTTTCTGGAGCACTTGAAAGAGACTACGGTACCAGCTGCCTCCTCGAAATCAAATATCTTTCCTACTCACAGTATTGTGAGGGATGTGTGAAATTCTGCTATTACAGTCTCCATCTACCAACTCAAAGTATTTGATTACTGTATAAAAATAAATGTCTATTGGAACAAATGTATTTTGCACAATTATATTTCATGCTTATATCAATATAAGTGATTTTTTTCTTCCTTATTAAAATTTAAGAGTTTAGTAGCATGGTAAAACTTTCTAGGGGCCTGAGGATGGGCTACAGCCACCCTGCTTGGGATGGCTGGCTATGACCGTGCACGTGGAGCAGGCTTGTGAGTTTGGGGAACTGCATGAAAAAAATTGTATCTTCTCTCTCTTCTACCTTCCCTTCTCCCTTGAAGAATGGATTGATACTGAAATACCACTTTGCTGTCTTGGTAATTTATATGAATTTGGCACAGTGTCTGCCCTGATAGGAGATTGGTTTTACAAATCCAGCTTGGTTGGTACTAGGTGGGTTAGAGGTCACCTCATCAATCTTCCCTTCCTGGTGAATAATTACGGGTGAAAGAGAGAATGCAGAAAAGCCTCTTTTCTCCTCTACCCAGGTTCAGTCAGCTCTAATTCTCCAGGTGGGGCGGTGATAGACCATTTTAAACCAAGGTTATTCCTAGTTTAGTTTGCATTTCATCCTGTGGGCACTAACCAGGGGGAAATTGCTAAAACATGTTATCAGAAAACAGTGGTGATAAAATCTCTACTATTCAAAAATCCTATAAATCATCACACTTTCATGCTCAAAAGAAAATATAATTAAGCAAATTTGGTTCCTATCGTGCAAACAAAGCCCCCAGGTAGGAGGAGAGTGCACTTAGTCTGAATGCTCAGAAACAGAAGACTGTGTGTTCCCAGGTCATTTTCTCAGTCTCACAGTGATGCTCTGATGTCACCACTTGAAAAGACTTGATTTGAATTTAAATTGTTTGTTGAAAAATTTCGAGTTCAATCACACTGCATGTAAACTTTAAGAAAAATTAATAATTTGTGTAATTTACAAAAGCTGATTTGGTTAATTTGTATTGTTAATTATGATAAAGTTCAAAGACAAACTTGAAAGGCGCAAATGGAGGCACAGAGTTTTAATACCATTTCTAGTAAATCTACTGAAAATGCATTAGCAGAACAAGTATTAGACTGATCCTTTTAACTGTTGTTTTATTAGTCTTTTTTTTTTTTCTGGTGCTTTTGAATATTTAATTAGGTTAGAAAATTTTTTAGCAACAGAACTCTGACCAGGCCTTATTCTTACTGAATCAAAAGCATGCTGATTTATCTTTTCAAGATTTCTTTTGTTGTCTGAATGATAAGTTGTGTGTGTTTGTTAGGAAATATTCCTGGGTTTTAAGAAGACACATTTACAAAAGGAAGTGAGTACCCCAAGGTGAAGTTAGCATTCCTGTCTGGCTTGTTTATCTTGTCAAGAAGATGATGAGACTTGTGAGACTGGATAAAAATTCAGGTTTTTATGAGATTAGTTTTCATGAAAGGCGCCATTCATCGCAGAGAGTCACAGCTTGTCTGAAGCATTTTTGATATGCCATGTTTCCGGTGATAATATATAATAAATATACATGTAGTGCTTCTCTTCATTCACCATAGCTTCCCTTCCATCCTGAGAAAATAAAAGGCTCATGTGTATGGGCTAAATGCACTCAGATGTCCTGCAAAATGACAGTGATTTAAACTATGGTGTGTTAGGGTAGGTTTCTTGTTGAGTCCAGTGTTCACTTAGTTATCTAGAATGAACAGGAGTTTTTGTTTGTCTGCTCAGTTTTTCAATATGTCTTTCAATTGAGGGACTTCCTCCTGTGTTTTCCTCAAATGCGGCAGAGAGTTTTTCCAGTTCTTGATCTTCTATGCCACTGAATCAACTAAAAATCACTTCTTATCCCAATTATTAGTCCTTAATACTCCCCACCCCCATTTTTTTTTTTCTCCTTAAAACTAGTTTTAAGCAATGCTTCTGGAACTTCTATTTGCCTGTAGTTCCCTGGAGACTTAATTAAAATGCAAATTCTGACTCTGGGTCTAGTCTGGGGTCCCTGAGGTCCTGGAAGCTAATCTGAGGACCACACTATAGGAAGAAGTGAAAGCATATCCTGTTTGCATGAGAGTTTAACATCAGGTAGAGGGGGCAGGAGGAGGGGCATGATCACAGGCCAGTGTCTTCCCTTGGGTGATCCCCATGGGGGTGGAAGACAAATGATTATGGCAATACCAAACTCAGAGGTCCTTTCTCCAAGGATTTTATTCTGTGTTCTAAAAAATTCCTGAGAATACTGAAGTTTGTACATAAGGCTCTGTTGAAGATTGTCAGTTGCAAATGTCCTCTAAAATGGAATGAAGGAACTGGGGATGCAGGTCAGTCATAAACCCTGCCTAGCATGTGCAAGGTCTTGAGTTCAATCCCCAGCATGGGGGAGCGATAGAAGCAAAAGAAACGAGGATTTGTATACTTACAGAGTATCTGAGTACTACACAATTCTAGATTTTTAAAGCTTTTAAACATGTTTTTAATATTATCTTGTCCCCACAAAATTTTATAAACCAATCTACCTTCCTTCCTCCCCTTCTGTACTAGAGATTGAAACATGGGCGTAGGCAACATTTCCAGCTCTATTTTAATTTTTTTTTTTTAAGGCAGTGTCTCACTAAGTCACTAAATTGCCCAGGCTAGACTCAAACTTGCAGTCCTCCTGCCTCAACCTTCCAAAGTGCTAGGATTACAGGCATGTGTCACAGATCCCAACTTCACACTTACAAAATCTTTCTAAAGCACTCAATACAGTTTTTATAGGAAAAAAAAAAGAGCCCGTTTTCAAGCAGGTTGTGGTAGCACACACCTGTGATCCCTTCACTAGGGAGCCTGAGGCAGAAGGACAACCCAGAGTTCGAGGCCAGCCTAAACTAAACAGCATGACCCTGTCTCAAAAAGCAAAATAGAAAAAAAATGAAGTAACCTGTTTTCATATTCATGTTTTATGTATCATCTATCTTTATTACAAAAATTAATACAACTGACATGATCTGATTTACGATCAAACAACATTGATGTGATGTGACAAATATATATCACAAAATGATACAGTTTTCATAGAAATAATCATTTATTTTTATAGTCAGTTTGTTTCTATAGCCTTCTATACCTGTATCTATGTGTATATACACATCTATATATTATGATAAGTGCAACTAGCAGGAATTTAAGAATTAAAGAACAAACATGGTTGACATAACAAAGGCAAAATAAACAGTAATTTATTGATGGGTATCATCATTTCTTGTGTACATAGAACCATCAATTGCTTCACAAAAGTATGGGAGAACATGGATTAATCCCACAGAGTATTTGGTACTCAAAGAAGAGAATTAGTCTTTTTTTTTTTTTTTTTGAGAATTAGTCTTAATAAACAAAAAAGAAAACAATGAGAGAAAATGGGGAGACCATTTAAGCAGATGCTTTGTCTATTACTTCCCTGGTGTCCAGGAAAAGCCTTGCTGAGCTAGTGATGTGTAAGTTGAGAGCCGACTAGAAAAGTCAACCAGCCATTCGGAGTCTTGAAAAGAGAATGAGTGATGACCTTGGAAGGGAAACTGCAAGTACTGAGATGAAAATGAATTTGTCAAATTCAAGGAGAGGAAGCTATGCACAAAGTATTTGCAGCATTGAGTGAGGAGGGGTGTGTGGTAAGGTATGATGTTGGTACACTGAGGAACAAAATTACTCTTGGGGCTTTATATAAAATATAATACAGTTTTGATTTTATTCAAAGGGCAATGTAAGTCATAAGAGATCATAAACAAAGAATATCATAAGGTCACTGTTCTGTTTTTTTTGTTTTTTTGTGTGGTTTTTTTTTGGTGCTGGTGATCCAACTCAAGGCCTTGTGTTTACAAGGCAAGCACTCTAACCACTGAGCTAAATCTTCAGTCTTGTTCTGTTTTCTTTTAAATCACTGTGGTTGCTGTATAGAAATTGCACAGTGGATCATTTTTAAAATTTTATTCATTCATTCATTTATTTATTATTTTCCATGACTGGGGATTGAACTCATGGCGTTTACACTGAGTTACACTGCCATTTTTTCTTTTTTTTTTTTTTTTTTTTTGGCATAGGGCTCAAACTTGCAATTTCCTGTCTCAGCCTCCTGGAGTGCTGAAATTATAGATGTGTGCCACCACACTCAGCTGATTCTTTAAAATTAGGTATTAACAAAAGAATCTTTAAAGTTCTATTATGTATGCTGGACATATTCATTCTTGAGTTATTAACATTTAGTATTATGATATCAATTTCTTATTTCATGAATGTATTTTTAATTCAAAAAGCAGATATAGTTGTTTGAGGTTAATTTTATTAATGGAAAATATTTGTAGGAGAAATATATTGATTGCTTTAGCATCTCAGGGCATTCCTTTGCATAATATACTTTATAAAAATCTATAAATAAAAGAAATCATCTTACTAGTTGCTCTAGATTTTGGCTTGTTAGTGGTTGGTTTTGCGGAAATATACTTGCTGAGTGTTTTATTAGTTACTTTTCTCTTGTTGTTGGGACAGAATACTCGACACCCAAAGTTAGGGGAAGAAAGGTTTATTAGCTCACAGTCTGCAGAAGTTTCAGTCTATAGTCCGCTGGGTCCGAGGCAGGGCGGTGTGGCAGACCGGCAGCCTACCGGCTGCAAAGTAAAGTGAGGAAAATACAAGGAATGTATGCAAATAAGCAATGCAAACAAGCAGCTACTTAGCTTCTTCCTGTATCTTTTACCTAGGCTACCTGCCCCCAGGGCGGCCCGCACTCCCACCCCCAATCTCAGTCTCACATCCTTGATCCCAGCAGAACCATGCCAAACCGATCAGTGGATCAATTTAGTAATCATACACTCTAGATCCAGCTATCTCTTACCACATGAGGCTTTGGGGGGACATCTAGACACAAACCATAACACTGAGCAAGTTTTCTTTTCCTTATTTCCTGTTTGTCAAGTTAGACTCTAAGAATTTCAGTTAAATAAGTAGCTGTGTTTTACACAAAATAAAAGCAGAAGCCAGAAACTTGTAGTATGGTGGGAATTGGCAGGTAGTTGTGTAAAGCAAACCTAGTCTAAAACCATAGTGGTGGGTACAACCTGTGGCCAAACTGGAGACTATGTACAGGCCAAGTCTGTGCCTGGCAGTGTTTTCAGTCCTGATTTATTTTGCTGTATTGATGTAACACATGAACAAGGAATGGTATTTGGAAGAGTGTGACTTTGTGAATGGTGGTGCAAACCCAGTCTAGGCCTTTCTATTATATTATCAACTCAATCATTTCCTTTTTTAACGTGGAACACGTTTTCAGTGTTACTAATGTGAATGCTTAAAACAAGGGAAATTTGGAACTGAATTAGAGTAAATGTATCTTTCTCTGAGGACCATTAATTTGAAGCTTTCACACTAATATCCAAGTAAAAATTAATAAATAATTTAATGCAGGTTATTAAATTAATTGAATTAATTAAATTGTTAAATAAATTAAATTAATGTGGGTTATTTCATACTCCAGGCAACAGTTAAGGTAGGAATACAATCAGAGGATAACAGGTACATTGATGTGAACATAGATTTTTAGAGTCAATTATTGAAGAATATTTATAATGTAATAAGACAATTCTGATTAAAGCACATATTGAAAATTGCTGGCTTCATTTCTTAGTACCAAAGAGATTATTTATTCTACTTCTGTGTGAGACAACAAATAATCTAGTAAGTGTAATTTTTTTAATTGATCAAATTTTGTCAGACATCTGAGATTCATTCCAAATATTTATAGACATTGTACATACCAGATCATACAAAATTAATTAAGCCTGAGACTGTTGTGCCCTTTGTTGTAATTCCTTGATAATTATTTAACTATCTTTGGAAATTAAATCAATGCCTAGTTTTAAAGTGGCCATTTACTTTCAAATTGGTAAATTTTTTTTTTTTTTTTTCCGGTGTCAGGGATCAAACTCAGGGCCTTGTGCTTGTGAGGCAAGCATTTTAACCACTGAGCTAAATCCCCAACTAAAGTTGGTAAATATTTGAGCATCCTTTTTTAAAATGTTTTTCTTTTTTTTTTTGTGGGGGAGGTACCGGGGCTTGAACTCAGGGCCTTGCACTTGCTAGGCAAGCACTCTACCACTGAGCTAAATCCCCAAACCCCTAAAATATGTTTTTATTAGTGTTTATTGATTTTATAAAATACTGGGTTTCAGTGTAGCATTTTCATATATACATATAACATACTTTGATCATATTCATCTCTCCTATATTTGGGTGTTCTTCTGTCCAACATTTAGTAAGCATGTGGACCTGGTTTATTACTTTTTTTCTTTTTTTTTGGTTTATTACTTTTGACAGTGCTACTCTAAATTTGACTTTTGACACAGAAAATACTCTCTGGTGACATGTTACACATTATGGTAGAAAAAGAACAAGAAACATGAGATTTACTATCTCATGAGAAAGGTAATTTATGATATGAATATTTGCGAAGGTTAATTTTTACCTAAAGGAGTAAGCTTGTTTCAGGTTACATAAACACAAATGAAAATTAAGTTCTGGTTAAGATTTGAAATATGTATATATGCAGACTATATACCAATATCACACCTATATCATTAACATTAACAAATATATATCAATAGTTTTAATATATTTTTGATTTCCTGTTTATGAATCAGTTCTTGGCTGTAAAGCAGTCTTTTTCCCCCCCAGGGGCTGGTGATCAAACTCAGGGCTTTGTGCTTGCCAGGCAAGTGCTCTCTCACTTGAGCTAAATCCCCAACCCCTGTAGGGCCGTCTTGATGAGACTGATGAGAAAAGCAAGCTACAACCACAAGTCTGTCTAGAGATTAGCTGATGAAAAAAGCTTGAGGGGCTGACATTCTTTAGTGAGAAGACTGAGATGTGACTGATAATTCAGTTTCTTTGACAGAGTAGGTTGTTACATCTAATTATCCCGAGACCTCATCAAACCCAAGAGAAAGGCCTGACACACCGTAGGAAATCAGGTTCTATATGCTTAGTTATGTCCCATCGCAGCATGAAAAGGAAAAAAGCTTTGCAAGCTGTGATTTTATTTTTATTTAATGCTTTTCTAATTAGAATTCTGTAGTTGAAAAGTCATACACAATCGTACTTAGCCTTACTTTTGCCTCAAATTTACATTGGCTTGTATCTTAGTAACTCCAAAATTAGAAGTCCTAGGAAATCAGCGAACAGTGAAGCCTATTTTGGTACTAATCATCAGTAATAGGAAAGGTGAAAGGCTGGTGGGAAGGCACTGATTAATTTTAAAATCCTAAGAATGTGTCCTCCCCAAGAGGAATAAACCCTAAAGAAGCTTTGACTAATCAGTATTATACCCCATCGTGTTTAACTCTTATTATTGAGTTTGATTTAATTTGTAGTCTATACATACTAGCAAAAATGCAAGATGCCAGGAGTTGTAAATAATGGTTGTATAATAAAGATTCTGATTGTAGCAAACACATACTGCTTAAATTATTTACTATCAAATGAAGTAAGGCTCTCCATCTCCCTGTATCAACTCAGATAGTGAACTAAAAGTGAGCACAAAGTAGGAGAGTAAGGAGATTATCACATTTCTAATATTTTAATGTAAGTAACTGTAATAGTTCATTCTGTGTTGAATCTAAAACCTTCTGGGGGAAACGTGTGCTCTGAACAGGAAAACATTCTGCTAACACTGATAGACTATTTTGCCCTTTCTTCCCATCTGTGATTTTTGCTGTAGTGAATACTGGAGTAAGTGGCGTTCAACTGCAACGTAACTAATGCTGTTAGCAATGAAGATGCCTAAAGTGCTCCTGGAACAGAATTGTCTGTGGCAAACATTGACAAAAGCCTGATGTCTAAGTATGAACATGTTTTTTCTGATAACTGACCAGGGGCAAATATCCTGATCAACTGATCTTTCTTTTCTTATTTTTTTTGAGTCAGTCTCACAATGCAGTCCAGGCCAGCCTTGAACTTACTGTGTTGCTCAGTCTAGCCTGGAACGTGTCACAGAGATCCTCCTGCCTCAGCCTTCCAAATGCTGGGATTACAGGAGTGTGATACCATGCCTGGTAATTGATCATTATTTCAGTGTTGAAATATATATGTGACAAATGGATCTAAGAAAGGCATTTCCCTTAATTCCAGCAATTATGTTAGTTTTGTCTTTTTATAAAAAAAATAGTAGTTAAGAGCTAAGCATCTCTAGAGAAGAATGGCCTATGAATAATTTATTTGTTAAAAATTAAACACAAAAGCTAGGCATGGTGGCACATTACTGTAATCTGGGCACTTGGTAGGCTGAGGCAGGAGGATCGCTGTGAGTTTGAGGCCAGCCTTAACTACATAGTGAGTGCCTGTCTCAAACAATCACCCCATACACAAATAAAAAAACTAAAAATAAATGTAAGAAACAGTAAAGTCAACTTTAAATGTACAATCTTTTTATTTAGTCATGAAACAATGCAAAGATTTTTACTAGAACAAAGACTATGACATTTAATACTTTTCACAGAGCCCTTCCACAAAAGCTTTGGGATAAAGAAATGACAATTTCAAAGTAAGCTAGCTAACTCTGCGAATTAGTACATATTTGCCAGAACTACCACATATGTGTAATATAGGTAAAACACAGAAAACATGGGAAATTTAACAGTATAAACAACCACAAATGGGGGCTGGTAATTTAGCTCAGTGGGTGCTTGCCCTGCAAGCACAAGCCCTGAGTTTGAACCCCAGCACCAAAAAAACCAAAAAAACAAAAAACAAACAAAAAAACCCACAAAGAGTAAAACTAGTAGGAAACAGCATAGGGCTGGAAATTCAGATAAAAACTGAATTAACCATTTAAAAGGTAAAAACCTTGTAAAAGGAAAATAACTCCATTTCTAAGACTCAGCTCTCTCCTTGTGTTAAAAATTTTTTTCCTCTGCAACTTGGACTGATTTTTCTTCTCCAGTCAAAGATCACCTTGGGTATTTGGGAGTTTATACTTCCGTTAATTATTACTTGGACTATAATACAAATGTTTGTGTCTATATCCCCAAGGCTTCAAAATAAATTTTAGTACCTCTAAAAAAAAAAAATGTGTTAATGATGTCACAGTCCCTAATGTCATAATCCCTAATGATTGTAAATTTATCTCATGGGTGTATATTGCTAAATGGATTTATTTGTAAAAAGTGAAATGACTAATAAGCCAAATGAACAGAGTATTGAATTTATAAAGTTATCTCTACCTACTTAGGCCTCAAGTATTCTGATAAGATGACAGAAAAGCAGATCATGAAATAAAAAAAGGCATGGTAAATATGGAAATTAAGACTGTTTAACTCCTGATTCTGGGTGACCAAATGGACACCATATCTATGGATGCTAGTTACCAGAAAGTTGGAAACTTTACTGAATGAAATCTTCTACTACTTATGAAAAGCCCAATGCTGTGTGTAACTCATTCAGATCAAAGTGTCCCTTGAGACTGATTTTTGGCAAGGATAGGAGAGAATTCTCAGAGTCAAATTTAGGGTTTAAAGACTTAAGAAACAGGAAGGTATTGAGAGATTATTAGATCTCTTCAGAGGAGATTTAAGTAAACTGGGATTATTCCACAACTATTCCAACAAAATCATTACAGTTATGACCAGGCCAGAATTACTGCCGGTTTATAAGACATGAGCTAAATGAAGCAACATCAAACCAGATGAATTCCTTGATTTTTTTTAAGGTAACATAGCTTTTAAAAAACAACTCCAGTATCACTAATTTACTCATGCTGTTAGGTCTAACATTTCAAAATGATTTCAAAAGAACTAAAACAATGTTTAATATAATACAGCAATCTATGGCCTCTACAATAGGATCTTGAATTTTGAATGGTTTACCAAAAATATATAACTTTGAGGTAAATTGCTTTGTTATATAACCAAATATTCTTCAATCTTAGTACATTAACATTTTAACAAGTCACCTTTTAGTCTTTAAGTGCAGTTTCCAGTTTTACTCAATATTTTAAAAATGCAATTAACATATTACAAACATTTCAATATTGCTGCACACTCTTTGTAATCTTATATGGCATAATATAATCATTTTCAGAGTTATTTTTGTATATTTACAGTGACTTAAACTGAACAGACTAACTCCCTCTTCTTGATGCCCTCAATTAAAAACAGACAAAAATGAAAAGACAAGAAATAAAATTAGAAAAAATAATGAAATTAGTTTCTAGGAGGAGGTAAACTAACTAATAAAGCATGGGGATGCAGAAGTCAACTTTTTGCACTTATACTCTACACTACAGAATTAACTTTATGAGACTTAAACCAAGTATTTTTCAAAACCTTTCAAGAAGCTCCAGTGGATTTCTGGATTTGTTCCTTTAAAATCAAGATACTCTGCCTTTGCTCTGGAGGCAGCATGGCAATCTGATCTGCAGTAAGCTGGAGAACCTGCATGATCAAAGCTGCTTTTTCTTGATCCTGTGGAGTTACCTGGCTCTGCCCAGGACTAAAACTACTAGGCTGGGCTCCACCTTGCTTGCTTGCCCCCTGCATACCAACACCCTGTATGCCTGCTCCCTGCATTCCTCCTCCTTGTATGCCTGCTCCCTGCATGCCTGCTCCCTGCATGCCTGCCCCCTGCATGCCTGCCCCCTGCATGCCTGCTCCCTGCATGCCTCCCCCCTGCAAGCCACCCCCAGGATTCCCCACTCCTGAAATGCTTGGGACCTGTCTAGGTCCTTGGGGGCCACCTGCCCCTATATTGATGGGCCCAGGACCTTGGAGTCCACCAGTCATAGGGCCTCTAGAACTAGGGCCAGGGCCCCGAATTTCTAATCCTCTTGCATCCATGCCTCTTGCTTCCATTCCTCTGGTTTCCATAGCACAGGTTTCCATTCCTCTTCTCTCCATCACTCGGGTCTCTAAAACCTCCGTTTCCATGGCTCGAGTGTCCATCCCGCGAGTGTCCATCCCGCGAGTGTCCATCCCGCGAGACTCTCTACCTCCTCTACCATCCATAGGAAGACCCCTTTGATCTATCATGGGTCCTCTGGGCTCTCCAATTAGCAGTCTGGCATCTGCTATTGGCCCTCCTCTCATATCATGTGCAGAAGGGCCACGGTTATCATGACCAGAAGCATGGTGTATGGGAGGACCCTGATGGGGTGGACCCAGATAACCTCTGGGTTCCACTTCTCCAGTAACAGAGAGCAAAGTCCCTCCACGTGGGTCATTTGGAGCATCTCCTAACAGTCCTCGAGGAGGTAGGCCAGCAGCAGTCATGGGGCCACGGGGTATTGGCGCTCTAGGATCTGCCATCTGCACTTGTCCCCGCTCTAAAGGGACTGGGCCAACCCCTGGCATTCCAACTTGTGGCTGCATTGCCCCTCCAGGAGTTAAGGAACCAGGACCAGGTCCAGGAACTGTAGCTGCTATTGGTCCTGGAGCGGGAATTCCACCCTGGATAGGAGTCTGCATCAGAGGAGGAATGTCTTTCACAGGTCTTCTCGCCAAATGCTGAGGCTGAGGAGCTGGAGGATTCTGTTGGCTCAAGAGAACATTCGGTCCGGGGCAAAGCCCAGGGCCAGGGCCAGAGACAGGGCCAGGGCCAGAGACAGAGACAGAAACAGGGCCAGGGCCAGGGCCAGAGCCAGAGCCAGACTGAGATTTGCCTGGGATCAGTGGCGTGACGTGTATCTTTCGGTGCAGAATTTTCAGAGCAATCTCAGGATCCATGATTCTCATGACTACTTGGGCCTGCAGCAGCGCGTACGCCAGTTGTGGGTTTTGAAGTAACATGTTTCGCGCTTCCTGGTGGCTGTTTTGGACACAGAGCTTCATCTGCTTCATCAGCTCAAACATTTGCTCTGGAGGAAGACTGGCTACTGCCCTCGTAATCGATTCAGGGGCATCTTCCGGATCGATGGGGTCCCCATAAGGAGAGTCAATGATGGGCGCTGCAGGCCCGAGGCTCTTTAACTCCTCCTTATTCTTTTCACTGGCGGCATTGTCCACCCGAAGCGCTCTCCCACTGAACTCACGCCCATTAAGGTTCCGCATGGCACTAAGCGCGGTCTCTTGGTCTTGGTACTCGCAGAAGCCATAACCCTTGGGCTTTCCCGTCTCTCTATCATACACGAGCCGGAAACTGACAACGGAACCAACCTCCGAGAAAATGTCCTTTAACTGCTCCTCAGTTGCCTCATACGGAATGTTTCCCACGAAGACGGAACGCAGTGATCGATCCATTGCCGGGTCTCTCACTGACAAACTCGACATGATTCCAGTTTTCCACACAGCCGATAGCGGTGCTTCCAAGAGTTGTCCTCTGCGACCTACGCTTCCGCTGAGCAACGGAAGCGCTGAGCCCGGAAGTTTCCGGGCAAGAAACGAGGGAACCGCCAGAATAGTTCCGCTTTTTCCCGGAACGTGCGTCTCACCAACGTAGCTAACGTTTTCCGCTCCTGGTCATTCATGCTTCTTACTAAGACGCATTATTTTATTCCCATCTGCTATTCCGCTGATTTTTCGTGCCGCCCTACTCCACCACCATCACAACAGGCACGATTTGAGTTGACCATATTAAAAATGGCCGCACAGACTTCACTACGGCGACCGTGAGCGTCGGCCTCTTCTGACGTCACAGGCAGTTTGCCGGCGTTCCTCCGGCAAGAAACCGCCAACCGAAAGCTGATTTAAGGCGATCTGTTGTTGGGTCTGATAAGCGTGTCTTCCTAACGCCCCTTCTCTTTAGCACATAAGTTTTAAAATTACATCCCCGACCTTGAGGGAAATGTATAATATTTAAAAGATTTGAGAGCTGCGTCTTAAAATACGAAAGTAATAACCCCTTTTTAGAATTTTTTTTTTTTTTTTTTTTTGAAATTGACTGCCTGGACATACGTTCCCCGCCACCACCCAGTTGCTTCCTTTAACTGTTAATGAGTAGATGCCTGATTCTTCTAGATTTTTCTCTGTGCACATAGGTAGCTGTCATTCTTTTTATATTATGTGGGTTTTTTATAATCGATTTTAATATTGATTAGTGACTAATAAATAGTATTCTGTGGCTGCAGAGAATTGATTAATTGAATTTATTTAACCATTTTTACATTGTAGGCATTTAAATTGGTTGTTTTTTATCATAGACTTTGTGAGATAGTAAGTTCACCACCGCTAGTGATGAATTTATGAAAGGAAACACTAGTTTCTCTCTGGCTGCTGATTAAGCAGACAAGTTGAAACATCCAGAGTGTAATCCCCTTCCCCTCTTTAGGAACTGAAGTTCGGAGAGGGTTAGGTAAATTGCCTAAGGCCAAGCAGCTAATAAAAGAGCAAAGCCAAGTTTTTTTCCCCCCAGTACAGGGTGGGGGTGGGGGTAGGGATTGAAACAAGGACCTTCTCACTGACATCTACAGCCATTCTTTTGAGACAGGTTCTAGCTAAATTCCCCAGATTGGATTTAACTTTATAATCCTGCCTCGGCCTCTCAGAATACTGGGATTATATAGGTATGTGTACCAGCATTTCTGGTTTGCAAAACCCAGAATTCTTACCCAGGTCCACCTGGCATAGTCCTAGCAGTGTGCTACGGTATGTGGTACTATTTTCAATATGGCTAGTGTGATTGAAACATTGAATTTTAAATTAAAAATTTTTATGCATTTCAGTATAAAAACTGATGGTTAGGCTATTGGAACCTTACTATTTGGTATAGTTTAGGTATAGAACCTATGCACAGATAAATGTTTCTATTTTTTTTTTTTTTTTTTTGAGGTGGGGATTGAACTCAGGGTCTTATGCTTGCAAGGCAAGCACTCTAACCGCTGAGCTAAATCCCCAGCCCGGATGTTACTAATTTAAAAAAAAAAATTAAGTGTCTCTGTAACTGGCACCACAAAATGGAACATTAAAAGTTAGACTTGTTTTTTTCCTTTGGAAACAAGTGCCTTCTCCAAAATTCCTCAAGTTTAGGGCATAAAAGGGTACCCCCATCTCATCTCTGCTTAGATGAAGGGAAAGAATAAGCAAATGCAAGCACCAGGAGGTCAACTCCAGTTTTATTTCCAGGGAGAGGTGAAACAATCCTGAGCCTATCTGTGGTCTCACTGTGTTCCCTTCTCTGACTGTTCTTGCTACGAAAGACCGTAACACACCTGTACAAGGTGAGATGGTTATTTGAGTCAAATGAGCCCCTCTGTCTTTTCCGGGCTAGTTTTGAATAAATCCTTTTTCCTTTTTACCAAAAATAAATGGCCTTTGATCTGGTTAAATGGGAGCAAACAAGCCTGAGTTTGTGAACATTAAGCGTCCAGTAACATTTCCAGTTAAGATTTAACATTCTAATTGAGGTAATATACATAAAATAAATACAAGAGTTTGAAGACTAAGCACAGCAAAAGTAGGAGTACTAATTTATTAATTTTATGTTATTTACATGTTGAAATAGTATTTTTGATATATTGGACTAAATTGTTTTGACTTCAATATCACTCATTTTAGCTTTTTAAAATGTATCTAACAGAAAATTAAAATTACATACATGGGTTGCATTATGTATTTCTACATATAATGGTCTGCACTGCTTCAAAGTCTATATCTTATCTCCTAAACAGAGAAGCATTTGATTCTACATATGCCTTTTGAGGGGGTTATTAACCAAAGTTTCAGCAAGCAATTTCATTAAATATCTTGAGTATCCTAGTGCAAGAAATAGATTTGGAACAACTATGATGGTTAGCTACAAATAAAAGACAATGTCCATGTGTTTTAATAGTTCTTTTTAGAAAAGGTCTTAGACATAGCTGTTAACCCAACGCACACAAAAATTTGTATCTATCTGCAAATGATGAGATATGTTTAGATTACCTAATGCTATCTTCTTCTTATGTCAAAGAAACAGAATAATGCTACTGGTAGTTTTTTTTTTGTAGTAGTAGTAGTAGTTGTAGTGTTGTTTTCATTGGAATATGGGTAGAGGGAGTTGAAGTTAGTATCATTTCAGAAAACTAAAAAATACCATTCCTTTACAATAATAAAGCATTTTTTAACATATAAATTTTGACCATGGATATCTTAGACCAGTGGTGGCAAATCTATGGCACCCGTGCCACAGCTGGCAAGCAAAGCCCTCTTTGCACACAAGCCAAGTTGCCCCAGCAGCCTGCGTTGGATCATAGTTGTTTTTTTCTAAACTAAAACCTCAGTATTCAGGTTTAATTGAAGTCTTAGCACTTTATGGGTTTTAGGTTGCAGTTTGGGCACTCAGACTCTAAAAGTTTCGCCGTCTCTGTCTTAGACAATGATTATGTAACTGTCTATTAAATCTAGTAAACATACAGATGATCATAAGGAAGTAGAATAAAAAAGTAAAATTCATGGAAAGTTGCACAGCTTATCTGACAATTTCCTTACTACTAAGACTGATAGTGTCTAAAGAAGTGGCCCTTGTTCATTAGCATACCTCAGGAGCACCCAGAGCCACCTATTGTTAAGTGGGGTTCTGACTTAGTAGATCTGGACAGTTTGCTTCTCTGAATAATCCTGATACTGGTGCTGCTGGTCTGGGTACCTTTAGAACTCAGTGGTAAGGATTCCAAGTGGGTTTTCTTCATTTGTACTGTATCAAACTAAAATCAGTACATTTCATGCTAATGAAATACAGCTAGTACATGCCAGTATCATAGTGAAGATTCCCTGGGATCAAAGGTTGGATGAACACGGAGGAGCTGAGGGATTCTGGAAACAAACAAGAAAGGAGAAGATATGACTGCAGTGTGGCATCTGTCACGTGTTCTCTAGACCTTTGTTTCCAAACTAGAGTAATACAAATGTTATGGCCCCTTAATTAGCACCAGTGTGACTCAGGATGTAATTCAATGCCCATGAAATATAAACTGGTGTTTATAAGCAGAGTGGCCTAGAATCACCAAGAGCTCCTAGGAACCTGTGTAGTTTTCCTGATACTGGGTACTAGCAAAAATACATAAGTTCCTAAGCACTTACTTGGAAGAACATTTTATACTGCATTTTATTCCCAGAAAGTTTAAATTTTGGACATTTATAGCATGCCATACACTCTGAAGAAATATATGTATTTTATAGGTGTGATTCATTCAGTAAATCAAAATATCAAGCATTCTAAGACTGATATTTTGTTGTTGTTGTTTCTTGTGCCAGGGATCAAACTCAGGGCCTTGTGCTTGCTAGGCAAGCCATCTAACCACTGAGCTAAATCCCTAACCCCCTAAGACTGATTTTTAAACAAATACATAAAGCATTGCAGCCAAATGGGGGATATCCTTAAACTAATCACCTTCAGAACTATAAATTTAACACATTTTTCAAAATTATTTTTAAGCTCTTATCCTGAAATTGCTTTGTACATCCATTTATAAGTCATACTGGAAAGTCGGTGCCTTAATTAAAAATATATTTCTCTTATTTCAACAAAGAACAGTATTATACAACTAAATCACCCGAATTTTTAACAAAAGTTGGCAAAAATGTGGTATTTAGCTATTTCCATATATCAAACTTTAAATATAAAGACTCGGTGGGCCCTCAAAGTCTATAGAAGGTATTAAAATATTTTTTTAAAAATCACCATAAATTTCAGTAGACAAATTCTAGACAAGTACTAAAGATATTTGAGTAATGACAGACTTTTACAAGACCTCATATATGCTACACCCCAACCCCAGGGGTATTTTTGAAGTAAGTGTATGGATTCCTCCCTGATTAGCTGGAACACACTCCTCTACAAAGTTTTGTCTTATCTTCCTCCTCCTTCATCTAGGTTTAAAGTAATTTCATTTTCCTTTAGATATAAACTATTCCTTATGTGTATCTTTCTGGTGATAGTAATTCTTTTGACTTTTAGTAGAACTGTGACTTTCCTTCTGTGACTCAAGGAAATATTGAGGCCCATTTGTATTAATTAACAAAGTGCCGTATATTTATTATTTCATTAAGCATTGGCAGTACAGCAATGCAAAAGACAGTTCACTAGAGCAGAAGTTCTTTAAGTGTGATCCCTAGCTCTGTACACTCCACATTACTGGAAAACAATTTAGAAATCCAAACTTCTGGATTTCTACTCCAAATATATTGCATCGGTAACACAGAAATCACTTTTGCCTAGCCCTCCAGGTGATTCTGATGCTATCCTTGGAGGACCACTGGACTACAAGGAGACAATTATACTTTAGACACATAAACATGGATACTTTGTGTTCTTAGCAACTAGAATAAAGTTTAGCACAGATGGGTGTTCATTTTTACACTTGCTGAATGAATGATAAGAGACTTTAGAGTGTGCTAATTCACAACCCTTCATTTTATCTAGGAGGAAACCTGTGACAGTAAATAACATGCTGCAAGTCATAGGAAAGAGCTGCTACTAGGATGCCTGCCATTTTATTCCTGGTTAGTGATAGCTATTCCAGGTTACTCTTTGACAAACTGCATATGTAATAAACTATATCGAAATGGAAGAGAGTGATACGATCTGGATCATCCAGGAAAGCTTCCTGATGGGAATGGAATTTAGGGATGAGTTATTATCTGGTGTAAATAAACAAGATGAAAAGAAAATCCAGGAGCTAGAAATAATCAAGACTTGAAGTTAGGATCTGGTATTTCTGTGCCCTCAGAGGAAAACAATTGAGAGTTGATAAGAATGATAAAAGATGCTGGAGCCGATCACAAAAAAATTTCGAGATCAGATTCCTGAAAATATACTTGCTGTGAGAGCCAGTAGGCTTTCTTCCTTTGTTGTTTTTCTTCCTGCAACAAGAATGTAGAAATAATAATAGCACAGGTTTAAGAATACCTATCTTAGCTGGTGTGATGACGCGTGCTTGTAGTCCCAGCATTTGGGAGGCTGAGACAGGAGGATTGGCAGAAGTTCAAGGCCAGCCTGGACTATATAGTGAATTCAAGATCAGCCTGAACTATGTAGTGAGACCCTTTCTCAAAAAATAAAACAAGCAAACAAACAAAAAGAGTACCTATTTTATTATCCAATCCTTTTTCATGTTATCTTTTACATCTTACTTCTTTTTTTCTTTTTCTCCCTTCACTTCCCCTTTTCTTTCCTCCTTTCCCTTCCCTTATTTTATTTATTTATCTATTTATTTATTGGTAGTAGTGTCCTCTGGGCTCTGGGCTCTTCTTGACAATCTTTTATAACAATTCATCTAAACTGTGATAGTTTTTCTTTCTCTATGTAATGCACTGTGTTATGTGTCATTCCTCAGCCACCCCCCATTCTATTCTATATTCCCCTCTAGCTAATTTGTACCACTTTCTTTGCACCACACATGATCTTTGCTTTTCTGCCTCCTGGCTTTTGATGATACTATTCCTTGGCGATGATCCTTCTTTTCCTGCTTCTTATAATCTCTCCTCGGTGTCTAAATCCTTTTCCTTCCACATTCACTTCAGTGACTTTCCTTTAAAAGAGCATTGATTTGATACCCATGATCTCCTATCTTGCGTTAGAATTATCTCTGATACAGGCAATTATAATATGTCAATTTATAACTAAAGGACTAGAGACTTGGAGAAGTTAACAGGCATGTCATGGTAGCTGGCAAAGACAACATTTGATCACACACCACTTGGCTCAAGAAATCAAGCTTGAAAAGTATGTTCCGTGTGATATGTTGTCTAAAGATCCACAGCTAGTAAATGATAGAACTACAGACTAAAACTGGGTCTCTCAAATTTAAATTTCTCATTTCACAATTAATTCAGTCATTGCAGGTCACTGAGGTCTGGGCACAGGCTCCCCTAGCCTTTTTCCAGATTATTTCTGAGAGTAACAAACTGCAATTTTAACAGGACAATCAGTGCTGTGCCAACAAGGTGTAAAGACTGAAACAATCGAGAAAATGTTTATTTTTTCAATTCGTGTGGCTAGAGTGAAACATTACCTGAGAATTTTTAAAAACATCCAGTTTACGTAGGTAAAAGAGATCAAATTTCTCAAATCCAAATTAAGTTAGTCTGTGATGTTTCCCTCCAACTTTTAATGTGTTCAATATATATTAACATATAGAGGAATAAATAATAAATTTCACTTACTTACACCTATGTCACACCACTTTTATTGGCAAGACAAATATTACACAAATTTGCAATTGATGCCAATATGCTATTCCATGACTAGAAGCTGGATCAAGCCAAATTCTTAGAAGAGATTGTGTGGTCCAACTCCATTTCTTTGATAAATGAGGAAAATAAGGCCTAGAGAAGGCAAAGGAGAACACTAGGCTTGGATACTTACTTCCTGGCTTAGCCTGTAGTGGGATGTAGATCTATAACTTTCCCATCTGAACAGTGTTCTCAGGTGTGGAACGAAGGAGGTTAGAGTATAGACTTCAGTGTCAGGAAGACTTAGGTTGAGAGGAAATTGTGTGGCTCTGAAAAATTACCTAATTGATAAAAATAACCTTTCTTTTTCTTTTTTTCTAGGGATGGTGCTGGGGATCGAACTCAGAGCCTTGTGCTTGCTGGGCAAGCACTCTACCACTGAGCTAAATCCCCAGCCCCAAAATTAACCTTTTTGAACTTCCATTTTATCATGTTCTAAGTGAGAATACTATTACTGGCAAGTTATATGGAATATATATTTATTTTCATTGCTACTTGTATTATATGCTAGTTATTACTGTACATTTGTTTCTGAACTGGAAAGAGATGTAAGTCTTATTCTAATGCTATTTGTGGCTCTCAGTCTTCATTTTTATCACTGAAAGGTTTGGACTTGAACTGTTGCCAGATTGTATTATTTTAAACTTGTATAGTGAAAACTTAAAAGTGGATAACACAGCCTTTTTAATTTGTGGCAGATTTGTAGTTGAACATGAATCATTTTCAGGCTTGTTCCTATAGGACACTTTAGCGAGAATTTTACTGATCATCCCCGTATTCACTAGGTTCTCACACTAAGCCCTGAAATGCTCTCTTCAAATATTTAGTAGGCTTGGAATCCACTTACTCCTTTTTTATTAAAAGAACTGCCTGAACACTGTGGAGAACATGGCTTAGCCAGCATGGCCTTGCTCTAGTACACAGGATGCCTTAGTGCAGGCCTGCACTCAGGGTGTCATTAGGACGGCTCCTTTTTAGTGTGCAGCGGCAGACAAGGCCGTTTATTCAGACATGGAAGGCATAACTAATTGGACGAGAAGCAGAGTGCACTCATTCTTGCTTCAGGCTGTCACCTGAAAGAACACAGTGGAGGAAAAGAGCCTCATAAACTGTGGAAAAGTACAAGCCCCCAGAGTGGCTCTGAATAAAGATACCTTGTTTAAAATGAGCAACTCATGAATTTTTGTTTTCCCCTCTGACCAGAATAATCCAATACTCAATTTCAGAAATTCCTGAACAGCCTTTCTCTTTGGAAGTTGGGTGGTGTCCTTCTTCCAAGGCCAGGTTTGCCTGAGAATGGGTTCGAGTCCTGGGAGGAGACCTTTCTGAAACTCTTGCTCGGGGGCTCCGACTGTTAGAAACAACAGCAACAAAAACGCATGTGACAGAATGTGTTTTGGATTCATTATTACAGTTGAGTGATTCTTGAAAAACATTACTTCAGGAATGCCAGTTTAAATTTGCCGTCTAACTCTAGACTCCCCAGGGTTAGAAATTACATAAAAAATGTGAAATCCAGTGTCTAGTGTCTGCATGTAGCAGCTAGCACTTGCTAGTATAGTACAAAGACCCACTGCAACCACAGTAAGGAAAGGATGTGGGTTTTTTTTTTTTTAATGATATTTTGTCATTTCTTAGAATGTGTAGATCATGTATTAGTCTGTTAAGGCTGCTGTAAGAAAATACCAGCCTGGGTGGTTTAAACAATAGAACTTCATTTTCTCATAGTTCTAGAGGCTGGAAGTCAATACCACAGTACCAGCAGGTTTGGTTTCTCCTGAGGATTCTGTCCTTGGCTGGCAGATGGCTGCCCTCTCACTGTGTCCTAACCTGAGCTTGCCCATGCTGTCTCTTCTTCCTATAAGAATGTCCATTATAATAGATTAGGGCTTTACATGCTGCTGAATGGGGTCCAGGGAGTTCCCCAGAGAGAAGTTGGGGAACTCAGCTTACACTGGGTGGATTCATTGACACTCCGCCCAGAAAAGCATTTCAGGGTGCATCAGTGAGAGCAGTAGCCAGTTTATTTATTAGGTGGACTTAGCAAGTAAGAGAAAATAGTGAAGAGCCTTCCACATGATGAGATGCAGAGGGAGAACTCTGATGAATAGGATCAGACTGGGTTTTAACAAAAGCAGAAGGCCAGGCTTGATGATTTGCTGGAGTGGGCTAGGTCTGGTTGATCAGTATCTTGGTTCTGTTCTGTTTCGCAAGATGACTCAGAAGTCCTTAATGCTTCAGGAGGCAATTTGATTTCCTGAGATGACTGCTTGTGTTTGGGGTAGACTCAATTTTGTGGAGGGTCTGCTGGAATCCAAGGGACCGTAGGTTTAGGGCAATGGAGAATTCTGGGCATTCACTGGTAGTTGAATGTACCTGTAAATCTCCTATCCTCACGTCCCCAGTTTTGAAGAAGAATGAGACAGGTTATGTAAATTTTAGGGCCAATCAATCTTGTTTTGCCAACTTTAAAATAGACATGCCCTAAATGATTAGCCCACCTGCATGTGGAGAAGAGCAAGGATCTGTCCTAAGGTTTTAAGTTAACAAATGAAGGTCAAGCTTTTCTTTGTAGTGCTTTTAGTTATCTTTTGAGCATCTGTAGGCACAAGTGAAGAATACCTTTTTTTTTTTTTTTTTAATTATTAAAGTAGCTCTTACCATGCTCTTAATGAATAACAGGCTAAGGGCCCAGGAGTTTGTCCTTAGTTATTATGATCTCTGAGTGTGACATCATTTAACCTCAATTACATCTTTAAAGGCTTTGTTTCCAAATGTAATTGCATTAGGGGTTAAGGCTTCAAAATATGAATTTTGGGAGCACACAATTGGGTCTACAACGAAACAATGAAGTGATCTTCAGGAAAAGAAGGGATGGTTCTCAGGACGTCAGAATGCTTTATTACCATCCCCTCAGTTTGTGTCTGTGCATGTATGTGTTGCCCTTTCCCCTGCCCTGTCTCCTCTATTTCCATTTGCACATTAATAGTAGTTCTTCTGTGTTGAAGGACCAGATCTCTCTGCTTTTTCTTCTTTCTCCATTGCTATTTGAGTTTCCTGGGAGGGAAAATCTAAACGTGTAGCTTTACTCTGATGCCTGTGGATGATTCAGTTCAGCTTGGGAAAAGGGATGAAGGTGGGGTAATAGTCACAGCCATTTAATCTCTCTGGGTCCCAGCAATCAGCTGGACTGAGAGAAATCTTACAGATTCCTGCAATGCGAACTCAGCTTCCTTTACCTGTGCATGATGGAGCTCAAAGCAGCATCTGTTATTAGGTACATGTTTCCACTTATTGTGATTGCTGGTATAGCCATACTAGCAATAGATGAATATTCTGATGGGCTGTGAATTCCAAAAATAATTTTCAATAAACTACACTTATTAGGGAGGGAAGTAGCTGAAAGGGTTGTTTTGAGATAGGCACTTGTTATGGTTTGTGCCTAGATGTCCCCCCAAAGCCTCATGTGGTAAGAGATAGCTGGATCTAGAGTGTGTGATTACTAAATTAATCCACTGATCAGTTTGGCATGGTTCTGCTGGGATCAAGGATGTGACACTAAGATTAAGGGTGTTAGGATTAAGGGTGGGAGTACTGCCCACCCTAAAGACAGGTAGCCTGGATAAGATATAAGATACAGGAAGAAGCTGGTTAGCTGCTTGCCCCCGCTTGCTTGCTTCCATAGCTTGCTCGCATCCCTTGCTTACTTTGCTGCCTTCTGCCTGTCTGCCGTGCCCCCCAGCCTTGGACCCAGCTGATTGCGGACTGAAACCTCTACAAACTGTGAGCTAAATAAACCGTTCTTCCCCTAACTTTGGGTGTCGGGTATTTTGCCCCAGCAAGGAGAGAAAAGTAACTAACACAGCACCCATTTCCAATGTGCCTATTGCCAGAGAGAATCTCCCACAATGTTCCTCTAAGTCATTCCCTCCATCTCTGCAACAGAAAATATTAGTTCCAAAAATGGGTCAACTTTTAAAATTACAGACAGAAATGGTGTGACATAAAACAGTAAAGAAATGTTTACCTACTCACCCTCAATCTTCAGAAAACTCTCACTATATGTATGATTTTCTTGAAGATATGTATATATTTTAAAATATCAAGCTCTTCCTTACTTCATCTGAAAATACTGACAATTCTATTCTTGACAGTTTAATGACACAATAACAAACAATGAGAATAGTGCCCTTTATTATCACCTTCATCACAATTGGCTGACATTTATATTGAAATAGGTGTTTATACTTTCTCATGGGGCAGTACAATCAGAGAAATTCCTTTCTCTGGGCCTTCAGGTGTTTGTCAATTCCCTCCTGGCTCTGGGGAACAAAACAAGTGCCTGCAGGGGAATAGGCAAGTGCAAATGACCTATTCCTTTGAAAGGCAGTCTTTTGTTAATCCTGAAAACTCAGTTGTGTGTGCTAGCCCAAGGCCCTGGAGGGGTCCAGAAAAGAGCTGATCCCTACAGAGGGAGTAAAGAAAGTGCAAAAGTTCCTCTGCCCACTTAGTGGTCTGGAGTTGCTGCCAATGTCCCCAAACTGGCTAGTTGTTTAAGGCATTCATTATCATCAGTGGGACTTCCATAGAGAGACCAGGTTCCAAGAAAGACCCCTGAGAGCAGGTGTCTGCAGAGAGGGAGGCAGAGATGAGGGAACAAAGGGAAATGCTGGCATCCACATCCATGAGGAGACTTCCTGGAGACAAAGCTTTGGGATACTATTAATTATTCAACTAAAATTTATTCAGTACTTTTTTTTTTAGGTAAATATTTATTGAGTAGGCACTGTGTGGAAAGCAGGCACTGCTTTCAACAATGCAGGAGTTCAAATGTGACTCCTAGTTTCAGTAGAACTTTCACTAGTAACTTTCATTAGTTTTTCTCTTGCTTTGAGAATTTATGATGTTCAGATTCAAGTGTGTGGCAGAAGAACAGCTGTGCCCACAAGGAGTTTCCGTTCTGTCAAACAAGATAGAGAATACAGGATATGAGCAGACAGTTTCAGAATGCATTTTTGATTTGTTTGATTGCTTGAGAGGTACACAGAAGGTGAAAATATAACTACTGTTCATCCATTGATCCTCTTGCTGAGGTGGAAGATAAGAAGGATTTTTTTCTTTACTACTGAACAAAAGACTGATCGCTCTCTCTCTCTGACTTCTCTTTACCAAGCTAAATTCTAGATACTTAGATGCCCTGAGGACAGGACTATGATTGCTCATTGATTGTGTTCTTCTTGAGATACCGGTGACTGTGACAGCCCCTCACACTCTGCTGTCTAAAAGCAGAGGCTGCATGCGAGCCCTTCTGTGGAAAGTACATCACCCACAGGCCATTGATTCCAGGAGCATCTTACTGTCACTTTCTGGCTGGAGTTTTTAAACTCTATTCTTAATACAAAACTTGGTTTCTTGGGAACAATATGCAAGTACAGTATAGATAAAGATATAGCTGGGGGGCTGGGGATTTAGCTCAGTGGTCAGAGTGCTTGCCTAGCAAGCTCAAGGCCCTGAGTTAAATCCCCAGCACCAAAACAACAACAACAACAAAAAGAAAATAAAAGATATAATGGGCTTGGGGATAGCTCAGTGGTAGAGCTCTTGCTTGCCTAGCAAGGGAAAGGTCCTTAGAACGGCCCTGAGTTTGATCATCAGCACCCCCCTAAGAAAGAAAGGGAAAAAAAAAAAAAAGAAAAATTAGATATAGCCAAGATGCCAAGATTATTACTTAGTTCTATTATTACAACTAAATTCAAATATCATTTGTACTTTTAAGCAAATAATAGAACTGAAATTCCTTTTAACCAGCAGCCTCTGCTCACAAGTAAAGCACCACAATAGTTTGCTAAGAGGGATATTAGTCAGTGCTTCTGATGATGCCGCCACACACTGTAGTGTGTGCATGCGTGCATGTGTTTGTATGTTTGAATACATGTAAAAAGATTATAATTCCCCTTTTAGGATAGGTAAGTGATTAGTTACAGTATTTGAGGTACTTTGCTTCTTAAGCTGACATTTCATATTCATATACTTTCTCCTAATTTTTTTTCTTTTTCCTGCTTCTGTAGTCACTGAATACTACATGCATTACTTACTTTCTTATTTATTTATTTATTTATGGGTGCTGGGGAGTCAAACTCATGGCCGTGCACTTGCTAGGCAAGTGCTCTACCACTTGAACTGAATCCCCAGCTCCCTTTTTATGTGGGTGGTCAGTGCTGCAGATGGAACTCAGGGCCTTGGGTTTGCTAGGCAAGCTCTACCACTGAGCTACGTGCTCCCTTCGGCAGCACATATACTAAAATTCTACCACTGAGCTAAATCCCCAACCCTCATGCACTGCTTTCTGACCTCTCCTTTTTACTTAAATTAAGTGTGTGAGCTTCCTGTTGTCTAGGTGGCAAAGAGTTGTGGGTTCCTAGAAGGAAAGGTGCCATGAGAAGTCACATGAAGTCCCCTCTACCTTTCATTTTCCTCGTGGTGGCTCCACAGAAGGCAGTTCTGATTGTTTAGCTTAAAGCTATAACATTTTTTGTCTCCTTCCTTTTAAAAACCACTGGCAGTTTTTCCTGCATCTAAGAGTAGCCCTCAGTAATTATGGATGGTTGAGTGAGAAAGTAGATGGGATAGATTGTTGGAAAAGTTAGATTGAGGGACGGTGTTTGCATTGTGAATGAAGAGAGATCAATTGGTTGAGAGTAAAGATTGGACACAGGGCCTTTTCACTGAACTGCATCCTCAGCCCCCACCCCTTTTAAATTTTTTATTTTGAGATAGGGTTTGCTGAGTTGCTAAATTAGCCAGACTGGGTTCGAATCTGCAGTCCTTCTATTTCAGTTGCTCCTAGTGCTGGAATTATAAAAGTGTGCCACCACGCTGAGTTTAGAAGTAAACATTTTAATGGAATAGATCCAGAATTGCAAAAATCACAACAAAACCATGAGGATAATGGTTTTTTTCCTCTAGCTTTCGAAATAGTCGTTGCATATACACTGTAGGGAAAAGAAAAACATTTTTTCCTCACCTATATAAAATTTGCAGTTGAGGTACCCGAACAAAGGGCAGATTAAAAAAAGGATGAAATACACATTTAATCAGTAGAAATTTTATGTGAGATGGGAGCCTTCATAACTAATTGAAAACCTAAAGAAACAGGGAAACAGGTAAAATCTGAATATTTTTCTGCTAACTTTGAGGCGTAGTGGACAGTAGTGCAGAATATGAGAGGATAAAAAGGTTATGATCTAATAGTGATAAACTAAGAGAAACTCGGTAAGTTAAGATTTTTCTCAGTGTCCTTCTTGGCCGCTTTTCCTCCAATTATAGGGAAAGCACCTCTCATGTGAGGATTTTAAAATCTGCCTCAAGGGAAGGTCAGAAAACCCTTCCTAGGTTTATGACCTTCTTCCAGGGAAAAGTATAGCTGTGTGGGGGAGAGGAAATATTACTGACCTTCCTGCTTCTTCTGTTTTCTCAATTGCCAACACCCTGTGTTTGGGAGTGCTATGAACCCCATCAACATTTATGTATTAAAATAATAATAATGTTTTAATGCTTGTTTATAATATTGTTTAGACCATATTACACAATTCTATGTGTCTTTTTAAAATGTCGACTCCAAAATACTATTTAGTTTGGAAATACTACTTAATTAAAATACCATTTGATTCTTTACTACCGCATGAAAAACATATGTGTGAATCCAAATGATTATTATTAAAATTACGATACCACGTAGTATGCTAAGTGCTTTATACATATTTGCTTATCAACCCTGACAATAACTTTACAATGAATTTTTATTTTCAGTACTGGGGCTTGAACGCAGGGGCCTCTGCAGTAAGCTACTTCTCTATTCCATTTTTATATTTTAATTTTAACGCAGGGTCTAAGTCACTCTGTTGCCTAGATGAGGCCTGGATTTGTGATTTTAACTGCCTCTGCCTTCCAGCGTACTAGGATTACAAGCATGCTCCTCTGTGCCTGGCTCCTACAAGGGATTTTAGTGATGAGAAAACTTAGGTGTGGACAGGCTAGGCAAGGCTATGTAGGCTAATATGACTATGGTGAGATAGCAAATAAGGGACAGAGGAGGGATGTGATTGTCTGCACTTCCCCTTAATGAATAGTTAATTCCTAAAAGTTCCAACTTATTTTTCGGTGCCTAAAATAAATGTGCTTTTCCCCCCAAAGGAAAAATTCTGTTAAGTTTTACCAGCAGTCAAATTTTCTAATATTTCTTGCCATGTCAGCTGCCTGTCAGTTCTGTAAAGAAATGCAGCAATAAACTGACAGGAAGAAACTCTGAAATCTATAGCCACATGCCAGACTATTGAAAAGTCTTCACAAGGGTTGTTTTGTCATTTATCGTACAGCACTAAAGCCAGTTGCCAGTTGTGCAGGTGATTTAAGAGACATCATTTAGCTAATACATTATTTTGCCAAGAAAATTCATTGTGTTGAGTTCTTTTCTAATCTTATGTGGCTGCTTACTTATAAAAACAAAGTGGCTAGAACCTGTAAATTATTTCACAGAGGGGAAAAGTACAACAGAGATGGCTGTTAATCTAAGCTGTTTCACATTGAAACTGTCACTCCAAAGAAAGAAATATATGTGAATTAAGACGTATATGATTCTTCAGTAAAGTGAAGTACTCAGAATGGCAAATCTCACGCTTAGAAGTTCAAAAGGCATTAGTTGTAAATAGAGTATTAAAATGGATTGAACACTTTCTGGCTTTAAAACTAGGATGATGAATATGAACATGTTTTGCAGACTTTAAAATATTATGTACACTTCAGGCTTATGCAAGAGATTGTGTTCAGTGTATCAGAAGTGGGTCAGACACACAGCAACATTATTATATGTTTTCCTTTGGCTTTTGAGAACAAAACAGCTGAAATTATTTAGAATCCCAAATATTATTTATAATCTGAAAAAGAGTTGTTACTCTCATTTCTTATACTTAGATAATGCTTATCATATGGCTGACCAGACATCTCTCTCAACGAGTAGCTGCAGACCCCATACATACGCCACGGGAAAGTCAAGAGTTGTCCTCTTTCATTACCCCTGAATCAAGCAGAGGACTAAGGCACATTTATGGCAAAGAAGAAAGTAGGGTGAAAGAGACAGGGTTGGCAAAATGGTAGAGTTTTAGAAGAGAGTAGGGTCTCTCTCTCTCTCTTTTGTGTCTTGAAATATGGAATAAAGAAATGTAGAAGGCAAAGAAATAACATAGAGAGATGGATGGAGGGGATGTGCTAGGTGCTAACATCAACATTTTTATGTGCTAATGTGTGTACCACCCATCCAGAGAATGGCAGGTAGGTCAAACAATGGCCACAGCATTTCCTTGTCCTCCCCAGAAAATTAAACCCTCCTTCTTATCAGCACTTGGAATGTCAGTTCTGATATGCTGGAAAGCTTCATTCATGTTTATAATCACAAAATCTTGGCAAACAACCAAAATGCTTATCAGTAGTGAATCAGATAAATGAATTGCATTTACTATCACTAGATATTATGAAAAATATATTCTGTTTTATAGAATTACATGCAAGTGTTTTTAAAACGAGAGAAATACATATGTGCTCTTATAGAATAATTTCTTATAAATTTAAAGGAAAAAGAACAACGATAGGGCAGTGTTATTGCCTGGGCCCATTCTTTTTTGATGCCCAGCCCCACAGCAGGGCATCAAATATATATATATATATATATATATATATATATATATATATTCATAAAGTATTTCTCAAAGGAAATCTTGGATATTAGTAACAGCAGTTTTCTTTGTATACAAAGACTGGAGAAGACAGGATAATAGAGAGCTGTATTTTTCGTGGTATTTTTTTTTATTGTTCTTTGTATTTATGCTGTCCTCCTCATCCCCTCCTCCATGAAAGATAATTTCATTAGATACATCTTAGGGCATATTTTTCTGTTTGTAAAGCTCTTTGTAGAGATTAAATTGATAAATTAAAAAAATCAGTCACATTAGCATGCATTAGAAATCCCTGTAGGAATTCACTGCACTAAAGATACTTGGTTCTCTTCCCAGGAGTTTAAACACAAATTTTGAATACAGAAACCAGGAAGCTGTGGAAGGAGCATCTGGAACTGAGCCCTCAGGGAGTCTGCAGACTACACTTTGAGAAACGTGCCATTTGAACACGAGTGCTATTATTGTATTTATGTAGGGGCCGTTGATGTGTACTAAAATATCACTGCTCAGTGGAATGGGAGGTGATTCAATGGTTTGTGACATAAACATCTGTTAAAACAGCTTTTTACTTTTTTGTGTTGTTGTCGAGACTGGGGCACAGTATGTATTTCACGCTAGTTTTGAACTCACTATGTAACCCAGGCTGGCCTTGAACTTGCAGCAGTCCTCCTGCCTCAGCCTTACAAGTGCTGGTATTACAGGCATATGCCACCACGCCCAGCGAAATAGCAGTTGTGATTATCATTACTGTTACTGGCACTACCACTAGATCATCTCTCCAGTTTACTTCCCACAGCTACAGGAAGGGGACACGTGGCCATTGTGTTCTGCCCTGCGTTATATCTGAGGGGATGATGTAGAAAGTCAGAATGAGAAAATGTTTGTGCTTTTTTCTTAGAAAATTTACTTATATGGCTACTACCTTTAAAGATACTCACTGAAAGTGTAGATATTTTTACATATACTTGTGTAAACTTTTCTTTTCCCAGTCTTTCCAACCTTGTCATTAGGCACATTTTATGTGCTTACAGTCATCATTCACTGGGCTTATCAGGATGCCAAGCTATTTCATATTCTGTTTCAAGACCTCACTTCCTAGGAATGCTGAGCTGTACCATATGGATGGCACATATCATCTTAGCTGTCATATGGTCTTGGCTTTGTAACACGATGGGCACTTAGGAACTCTTCTCCTGGTAAAGTGAGCTACCCCATTGTTTTTCTCTACCACCTGTTGCTACTACTGCTGACTTCTTTTCTCTGTCTGTCTCCTGCCTCTGTGGCTGTGGAAAAGGATTTGCCTTCTGCAGCTTTCACAAGCATTTATATCTCTAGTTAGCTTATCAGGAAAAAAAACCTGGCTCTTGCAGTTTACATCTGTTCTCCAGCTTTCTGATAATCATCCCAGAGAAGATTTGAGTGGCTTTGTCTTGGCTTGCAAGGAAACAGTATTCTCTGCTATTCTGAAACCCATGTCTAAAAGCTAAGCCGAGGCATTCGAATCCTTATGTGCCCCAATACCTCTGGCAGTTTTCCAGTGTCTGGAACCCCAAATATCTGCACAGGAGCTTTTTCAGCATTTTGCTTGGAGCGTCTCCTGGAAACAGTGCCACAATCATATACCATGATAGCCCAGCATTCTTGAAGTGAGTGTGTAGATTAGCCTCCGGGTTCTCAGGACCCTCCTATAAAAGGATGTATTGAAACAAGTACAGCATGTATTTCAGTGTAATTGCTATCATTCATTGGGTTGCCAAGGTAACAAGCACTATGTGAAATGCTAGAAACAGTATAGATGTGGCTGGTTGATAATACTAAAAAAATATGCATTATTCAGCAAGCTGCTCTTTGTGCCTACCTATTTAGCTTTTCTTCTTTTAAACGTAAGTGCTAGTCTCCCAATTTCATGGGAAACATATTTAATAAGATGGCTCTTCTTAAAGGGAATGGATTTGTTCTAGCAAACCTGACTGTGTACTATTTTGCTATTGATATCCATTATAAAATTGGAGGTACTATTCTGCTACTTGCTTGTTCCTCATAAAACAACAGGTAATAATGTAGAAAACCTCAAAAACTGTGGAAAAGAGAAAATTCATGTTTTTATAGGAGCATTCATATCAGGTAAGTAGCAATATGTGAATGTAGGGCTTTGTTTATTTGTTTTTGGCAGTGCTCAGGATTGAAACCAGGGCCTCATGCATGCTAGGCTAGCACTTTAGCACTTGACTATATCCCTATTCCCGAATATAGGATTTTTTGAGGTTATTTTCTTATTTGTTTCAATAGATCACAGGCTTAAAGGATAAAGAAATACAACATCTCTTCAAAAATAATCCGATTGATCAAGTTCCAATATAAATGTAAAAGTATATAAAAGTATTTCATTTTAGAAATTCGAAGGCTTAGTTGATCAGAGGTTGTTCTCCTGCATATTTCGTTAGAAATGAATAAGCTGAAAACTAGTTTAAATAGGCTAAGATCTCATCAATATCTAATCAAACAGTAGCAGCCATTCAATTTAGGGCAATCGTTCATTTGTCAACTTTGACACAAGACGACCAAATGCATTCTGTGAATTTTAGGCTTTAGTATATGGGACATGTTAGCAGCAAATACTTGCACATTAACTGTGTCCAGGGCATTGAAACATTCATGTTGTGATTAAGAGTGCTTTCCTCTGAGGAGCTTATTTGTTCAAAGCAAAAATGCAGAATTTTTCTAATCATCTTTTGATTAAATAGCTCGGAATTTAATTATAACTCCCTGACACCTAATTCTGAATTGACAGTTCTATCCTAGGGTTGGAGATAAATAGATCAATCCAGCTTCTACCCTCAAGGAACTAGGAAGCTGGAAGGAAAGCTAAATAACAAACACATCCTACCAATAAAGTGTGAGGACTTCCAAAACAAGGAAAGTTCAGGGTATGGTTATTATTATTATTTCTTAGCAATGTCAACAACAACAACAATAATGACAAAAGCTTCCAAGAAGACACAAGGCTGAGACTCAAAGTATGGGTAGGAGTTAACCAGGTAAAGAAAAAGGCATAAAAATATTTCAGGCAGGGGGGCTGGGGATTTAGCTCAGTGATTAGAGTGCTTGCCTTGCAAGCACAAGGCCCTGAGTTCGATCCCCGGCACCACCAAAAAAAAAAAAAAAAAAAAAAAAAAAAAAATATATATATATATATATATATATATATTTCAGGCAGGGACAAAGGAATGTGTAAAAGCCCAGAGTCAAATGCAAACCGGACATCACAAGTAGCCAGGATCCTTCCCAGCTAATGTTCTGGCGGCTGTGACTGTTGGTAACCCACTATGCCAGTTGGGCAGCTGCGAAATGTGTGCTCCTCATCCCGCGTTTTTAAGTATCCTGCAGTGTTTTGCCCCCCTTAAAAAGTATAAAATCTATACTTACAAGCCACATGAGTTTAAGTGCTTTTTGTTTTGTTTTGTTTTTACCTTATCTCTTGTTTCTTTTCTCTGTTGGCCTCCCTTAGAGTAAATAGAGGAGAGGTTTTGTTAATTATGCTGCTTTCTCCCAAATACAAAAATCTTGTTAGGATCGAGGACAGAGGAGAGAGAGTGGCAGGTAGCGTGAACATGCTAGTGACAGTAGGATCCCAGCTGGTTCTTCCAATACAGGTGAAAGCAGGTTAGCCCACCTGCTTCTGAAGATAAAGCAGAGTTAGGTGTAAGATGACCGCGGAAGCAGTTACAAGACAAATAACAGATACTCCTTCTTCCGGTCTCTTTCCCTTCCATTCTTTTTGTCTTTCTTTGTCCCTGGGCGTAGATGAGATCTTAAGTCATAGTTTTTCCGTGGCAGTAACAAGACTGAGAAAGCCAAAGGGAGCATTTGTCAAAGTAAACGAAGGGACACTGAGCCAGGAGTACAGGTAATTATTTTTGAAACTAGTCGCTGTGCCAATACTGTATAAATGTGACTTTTTGCTTAGCTACAGGTGAATGAATCCCTAAATCGGGGTAGAAGATTTATGATCTTTAAGTAAAAAAGGAAGCGTCTTCAGAAATGAAAGAATAATGAGCCTGTGAACAACACTACAGACAACAAATAACAAGCTGTTGTCTCTTTGAAATTTAAGTCTTCATTACTTCCTGCCTTGGTTATCATAGTTTTTTTCTAAATCATCTTCCTGTCTCGCGTCTCTTAGATCTCCCTTTCATTCGTTTGCTTAAAATACATTCATCAAGATTTATTATCTCCTATGCACTGGATATTGTTCTGGGGGCTGCGTATGGTGAAATAGTGCCTGTTCTTACAGGGCTTATATTGTAGTGTGTGTGTGAGGTTAGAGACAAACAGTAAATGGATACATTAACATAACAATAAATTCCTATTATGATGGATGCTATGATACTAACATAACTATTTGGTTACTTTGGAGCAGGTGGTCAAGAAAGGCTTCTCTAAAAGGTGTCTTTTTTCTCTTTTTTAAAGTTAGTACATCTGTGATACATAATGAGCACATTCATCTTAGGGAACTGGTACATATACACATCACATCTTAATCCTTTTCACTTCCCCTTCCCTCCCCTCGATCTTCCCCCATCTCCATCACATCCCCTGCCCATCTATACAAAGTCTACCTCCGATTTCCTATAATCTATCTTTTGTTTTGCTCTTTATTTGTACTTTGAGTTTCTCATATAAGAGAAATCATGTGATATTCAATCTTCTATGTCTGATTTATTTCACTTAACATTATGGTCTCAAGGTGCATTCATTTTCCCGTAAATAACCCAAATTTATTCTTTTTATGACTATGTAATACTTCATTGTGTGTGTGGGTGTGTGTGCGCATACCAAATTTTCTTTACCCATGCATCTCTTGATAGGCATATAGGCTGCTTGCAAGATTTAGCAAACTGAGAGCTTAATGCAAAGATCAGAGATAGTAGTATTCCTGGCATAGACCAGCTAGAACAACAACTCAAGGTGGAAGCAGGGAAACAGTAATACAAGTTCAGGCAAAGGCCTGTGTAACTATCTACTAGGGCCTAAAGAGGGCAGGATGGCAGGAGTAGAGAGAGGAGAGTGACAGGAGATAAGCTCTCAAACTAGCTATCTTATGTAGGCTTTGTGAGAAGGGTGAGGTATTTGGATTTTATCCTTAGTGTAAAGAATAGCCATTAGGACATTTTAAGCAGACAAAGAATAGGATTTATATTTTTTAAAGCATGCTGTGTTATAAATATCCATGAGTTCATAGTGATGCAAGTAAAATGATTTGATAAATTAAGTAAATAAATAAATGAGGGTGAAGGGGCATTTTTCTTGTACTAGTGAATTCCTAACAATAGCTGTGGATCTTTCCTCCTCCAGGAGGTGAAGCTAATTCCTTTCCCCTTGAGCATGGGCTGGGTTTAGTGACTCAACTTGTTATGAAGAGAGTATGAAAAGGAAAAAGACATTAACTTTGCAATGGAGAAACTGGCAGACACCAACAGAACCAAGTAACAAAGGTGACATAACCCGATATGCGTCTTACATATGCTATACCCTGGACATGGTCACATCAGGACATTTCACTTCTGCGGTAATCATTCTCAAAATCCATAATCACGAGAAAACATCAGACAATTCCACACTTAAAAACATACAAAATACCTTATCTGGCTTCCGCGCAACTATTGAGATTGTGAAAATCAAGGAAAGACTTGAGAAACTATCATGGATTGGAGAAGACCAAGGGAATACAACAAAGAACACAATGAAGAATCCCTGGTTAAATCCTGGGACACAAAAATGACATTAGTAGTAGAACAGTGACATCAGAATAAAGCTGGAGTTTAACTAATAGAAATGTACTAATTTTTCAGTTTGGAAAAATGTACCATTGTTACATAAGATATTAACATTGTGTAAAGGACATACAGGAACCTTTTGGTCTATCTTCAAGTCCCTTCTGTAAGTCCAGAGTTATCTTCATGAAGTTTAGAGTATTCTAGATTTGCTGTGATAAATACATTGAGGCCAGGGTAGAAGAGGAGAGGCAGAGAGACCAGGAAGGACTGGATTTATTGGCGAAGGATAGGGGATAGTAACAGTTACTTCCTTAAAAGACAGGTATAATTATTTTAATTTTTGATTTATTCATTATTTTGTGAGACAAGGTCTTGCTATGTATTCCAAGCTAATCTTGAACTCACTATGTAGCCCAGGCTGGCCTCAAACTTGCAGCCACCCTTCTACCTCAGCCTCCTGAGTGCTGGGTATAAAGGTGTGCACCACCATACCCGGTTCAATTTTCATTTTAGAAATCTTAACTCCCCAAATGTATTATAGACCCTTCATCTTGACATACAAGACCCTACATAATCCAGTCCCTAATCATGTTTTCTTATGTTGTATTCATCTGATATTGTTGTGTTCCACACAGATACCCATGTATTAGAATTGGACCGAATGTTGCAATTCCAACTCAGCTTCTGCCAGAATTAATTTGGCACTTTTTAATACACCAGAATCTACTCCTGTTGTCTTACTTGTTAATGACAATGATAGCACACAACTTTTCTTGCGCTATTAAAGTATACCATGTTCTTTGCTAAGAGTTTTACCTTCATTACCACATCGAACCTCAACATTCTTGTACAAGGATGCTTTTCCTATCTTTGGTCTACGCTTGGGGAGGCTGATGAGGGAGATGGCTATTGAATGTATTGTTTAAACTCAAAAGCAGCACCGTTCTTACTTTTTAACAGCAATTATAACTGAGGCTGTTCTGTGAAACTGGGACACGAGGTCCTACAGTTGGTCTGAAACTGAGTTTGCAGAAGGCCACACAATTAGCAAGTGACACATCAGAACTTGCGACCAAAATATATATTCCAGTTATTATCCCCTGATCCACACTTTTAATGGTTATGTTGACAATCAATTGATAATATGAGTTTGCATAAATGACCAGATCTTTTTGAGCTAAATATTGCTCATGGATAAAAATGTTGCTGCTTGGAGGCTGGTCTCATCAGTGAAGTATTGATGAGAAAGTGGTTATTAAAGCACTTAACAATGGCAAACAATAAATGAGGATGGGGGAGATTTATGCTTACATTTAAGTAACTCTTTTGGCCCTCCATAGTACTTAGCATCATATTTTACTGGAAGGTGTTGTTAGCTTTTTGATGAGTATTGACTGAATGTACACTAGGACTTCAAAATGAAGAATTAGATTGATGGGTCTAGGAAGTGCCCAAGAACTACATGGAATCCAGAAACAGGTTTCAGGGAATGTCCCTCTGTGATAGAGATCCCACTTTGTTTTGCAGAGCTAAGGCTGGGAGCAGAGAAAGCTTTGGTTGGGAAGTGCCATCAAAGTCCATGTTGTTCACCACAGCAAACTAAGCAGCTGTCCTTGCAGCCATTACTCCAAAAAGAACACAGATTTAAAAGAGACTGTCTTAAGCCCATGAGTCTTGTATCTGTTACCACCTGCTAATAATCGAGTTAATATGTATTTTTCTAAATATTTTAATTTGCTGTGTAGCCCAGTCTAAGGAGAAGCTGTTGTTATTGAGTACCTGAGGTAATTTTTTTTTTTTAACATTTTCAGGTTGTCCATATGTGAAATCCCAACATTAAATATCAACCATAGATGCTTTACTGAATTTTCACCCTGTGACCATGTAATCTGAGACATGATGAATTTTCTCCAGGGGCTCCCTTTGCTATTTTAAATAATGTGCCATAGCTGTAAGCGTGCATTTTTTGCTTTGTCTTCCTTAAGGCAGGATTATACTTGGTTTTTAAATCAATCCAAGTAATATTATTTAATTATTTCTGAAGTAGTTTTCAGATATGGCTTTTGCCACAAGAATTTCCTTCTGAAAATTTGTCATGTGATTTTTATTATTAGAATTCAAACTATGGACAGTTTACTTCCTATTTGCAGGGTAACGCACCTTGCACTTTAGTTTGGAGAACATAAAGCACAATAACTTACTGCATAATTATATTTATTTTTATATTATGTAAATTATTAAATATATACTGTTTTATGACTGTCTTTATGTGGAATAATTTCTTTATCCTTTGAAACAACCTCATGATTTAGACAGGGTTGTCCCTCTTACACTGTATAGCAACATTCAAAGTGGCAAAATGTACGTCTATGGCAAAGAATACAATTAAATCCAAGGCTACCTTTGGTTCTAAGATATATATTCTTTATGACAAACTATAGTTTGTTTTTATGGAGCAAGTAGACCTTAAGAAAAATTTTGCATAATGTATTTATCTTTAGAATTCTATATTTTCTCAGCATTGATCTTGTAGGTTTTAAAAACATTCACACAGTTTTATCTCACTTTTTTGCTTCCATGTTTAATCTTCATCTAGCACAAAAGTAAGTAATAAATGTTAACAGCTAGAATTCCTTCTGCCTACTGTCTGTCTCCAAGTAGAATTTACTGAAATGAGCATGTGGTTCAACCAGGGCTTGGTTTAGAGATTATTTCTTTCCTGAAAGTATGATGATACCAGATTTCTTGTGTTGAGAAAAGTATAAATGTTAGCTTATTTAAATTGAATGCTATGTTTGTGATAAGTAGTCACCAGACCTGTCTGACCTTCAGTCTGAAAGGTAGATATTTCAGGGTATTTTAATTCTGATGAATTGAGTTTGAAGCTGTGTATAGTTATCTGACAACTAGACACAGGGGTCAGTGTGTCAGACTAAAATGTCTGTAATGAGTCGAATTGAGGATGCTACTGAAATTAATGTTTTGCTCTTGCCAAGGGCATAGAACTTTCTCTGAGTGTTTAACAATGACTGATTCTATTGACAGTAATATTTTGCATTATCTTATATGCCATTAGCATATATGATTTTTATCATTTGAGTGAAGCCTAAATATTTGTAAATGAAGGCTGAGGGAATAACTCATGTCTCTTCCTTAGTCTTGACTCGTAGCTCAGGATAGTAGTTTGGTTGGCTGATAGAAGGCTTTAAAATTTATGTAGCGTACTAGAGAAATTTGACCAGAAGGAAATGACTGTTTAAACCCATATTATCAGTTTTTGAAATTAACAGATCCAAGGAAGCTGTAATAAATGTGCAGCTCCATATTTAATACATGGAGGTTTAAGAGAGCATTCATTAACATGTATACATTGATATAGTGGCCCAGTTTGAAACTGAATTCAGATGAAGCCCGTGTGCCCCAGAGATAAATGTTTCTCTCCAAATTGTCATATGCAACCAAAACAAAAGGCACAAATGTGAACTTCTCTCCTCTGCAATTGAGAAGTCTTACTCTGATAAATAGTTGAGTTTTGCTCTGTTTCAACAATCTTACCTTAAAATCGAAACCACATTGAAGAAGTTGTGCATGTAGAAAAATCATTTTGTGTTTGTAATATAGCACACTTCACCTGGAAAATTTTGTGTAGGAACTGTAGAATTCTATTTTTATGTCATTCAGAAGTATATTACATTTGAGATTTTCTTTTACTCTCACACGGAAGAAAGTACTAAATAATGAATTCATTGTTTTTGTACATGTACCACCTGAAGTATTGCCTATCATACCCCCAAATTATTAAAAAATTTAACTTCGAAAGAGCCAAATTGGAAAACTGTTATAAATCGATGGAAAATGCTTTACAAATGAAAAATACGTTGCACAAAATTATTCCAGGTACAAGAAAAGTAGGAGAGATATTCTGTACAAAGAAGGAAAGCCTCCATCGTACATGCATTGACATAATCTTGCTCACATACATTCCACCACTGCGGTGCATGCTCAGGCTCTGCCATAGAGGAGGAGATCTGCTCTGTGTTATTGGGCTTTCTTTTCCACTTCTAAAATTATTTAGGAATAGTGTTTTAGATAAGCTTGAGCAAAAATCTGGTGCAGAACCTCCAGTGTCAGAAAAAGACCAACAAATAAGAAATGGAAAGGAAAAATTGATACAATTTCAAATGTTGCATGAAAAGCTCTATTTGCAGCAGTGCATTTCTAGATTATTCTTCAAGCTCAGTAACACAAATTACAGGATAAATGCATATTGTTATCTTTCACTGCATAGCCAGTCTACTGAAGTTTAAGCACAAACAGGGAAGTGGCTTAATGCTGGGAGTTGCAGAGAAGAGAGAATAAAGAGCAATGATGACAGTAACCATCAGTTTCAAACAGGGATGGCAAACCTTTTAGAGCTTCCTGTGATAATAAACAGCTGCTGCCACACACGTGCCACGGGTTCGCTACCCCTGGCCTAGAGGAACATCCATTATATGTTAAATAGGTCTCTTTGTTTAATATCCACTATAACCTTGCAATGTAGATCACAGTATATTTGGCAAGAAGAAAGAACATTTAGGTATTTTGTTAATGAGTTTTTAGGGATGAAATCAAATTCAAACTACAGACTGCCCCCATTATGATGACTGGACTTAGTGATATTTTTGACTTTATGATGCTAAAAAGCATACCCATCGTAAACATTTTGTTTTCCACTTTCAGTTCAGTATTGTAGAATTTACATGAGATTTTCAATACCTTACTATAAAAAGGCTTTGTGTTAGAGTATATCCAATTGTATGCTAATTTAAATGTTCTCAGCAGGTTTAAAATAGGCTGCGCTAAGCTATGTTCTGCAGGTCAGTTGTATTAAGTGCATTTTTGGCTTATGATATTTTCAGTTTATGATGGGTTAATCATTGTAAATTGAGAAGCATGTGATAGCCTTCTGATTCTGAAATATTTATTCTCTGCTATATTATACTGACTTTAAGTGAAAGTTTTAAATAATTCATAATTTAGGTAACGTGCCTTGTTAGAATTTAGTGGTTATTAAATTAATTTGTTAACTTCAGTGTTTACTGTTGGTAAAGTAAATAAACTTTTATTCTTTGCTAGACTCTCATTTCATTCCTGGACTGGACTTGTTCCCTCATTCTATCGCTTGTCTCCTAAAAACTCAGGAGGATGTTAACAGAACATAGTTTGATGTTACTTCCTATCTACTTATCATCATAAATTGCTGTTTTGATGGGATCATGACTCATATATAACTGCATTCTCTAACTGTCTTATTTTAGTGTACTACCACTAAGCCAATTTGGGAATATTTTTTCTTGAGTAAATAGAAGTTTCTGTACAATTATCATCTCAGGAAATGTGATCTCTGTAACAATAGCAAAGTTCTATTGAGGACTTTTGTTTGTTTTTTTGACCAAAGAAAAACACAAGATACCTCCTTTCCAGGAATTCATTGACCATGGGAGAAGCAAGGGAGGGATCTATTGCATTACTGACTATATATCTCAGAGTTGTTATAAAGATTAAATGAGTTATTATATGAGATACATCCGAAACAATACCTAGCATATAAAAGGCGCTACAGAAGTATGCGCTGTTATTATTACAGAGAGACATAGAAAGGCCCAAGGTACCATGAATATGGTATGGAGGGGTGAGAAAGACAACTTACAGGAGCTGGGATGTCCTTTAAGCTCATCCATCAATACTTTGTTATGGCAAGGAGAAAAACAAGTGGTTAGCACAGTGAAAATCAGCATGCTCAACCAAATTGTAACTAAATATGTTTCACCTTGGAATGTATGTGAACTTTTTTCCTTTTTAGCATTACAAACCTCTTTGAGAAAGATTTTATTTTCTGCTAAAGCCAAGCTATGATTATCTGTGATTTAGCACAGAAATAAAACCAAGAAGAAAAAAATTGTACTGGAGCAGCAACACACACTTTGCTTAGTATATGCTCAGAAAGGCAGCCACGGGCATGGAAAGATCACTCCATGTTGAAAGATTTACAATGTGTAAAGCACTGAGTTCAAGTTAGACAAATGGAAAACTGTATTTGTCATCAACAAGGGAGCTTCTTCAGTTGTCCGTACTTACCTGCATTTCATATATTCATTCTAGTTCTCTGACCATTTTCAAAATTTGGCAAGAGTGAAATGAAAGAAACTCCAGGGTAAACTATGTTATTCACACATGCTGCTAAGGTTCATTCTAGTAGAGGCTGGATGAAAAGATGGGCTTGCCTTTGATAAAATAGCTTAAATGATAAAATAGCTTGTGTCAAAAATGAGGACAACTAAGAAGCTGAAAGCCCTAGCACTTGAAGTTCCTTTAAAAAAATTATCAAGCTAGGTGCAGTAGCATGCACCTGTAATCTCAGCACTCTGGGGGGCTGAAACAGGAGGTCACAAGTTTGAATACAGCCTGTAAAAATTAGCAAGACCCTGAATTAAAACTGCAAATTAAAAAAAAAAAAAAGAAAGAAAAAAAGGCCCAGGGAATGTAGCTCAGGGGAAAGGCCCTATGTTCATTACCCAGCACCAGTAAAAATAAAAATTCAGACTTTATTTTTTAGAGTAATTTAAAGTTTACAGAACATCTGTTTGGAAGGTAAAGAGAGTCCCGTGGACCCCTTCCCCGCACACATGCGTCACCTCCCCTGTTATGGGCGTCCAGCACGAGAGAGGTCGGTCCACTGACCTCAGAGTCCACCGTTTACGTCAGTGCTCTCTCAGCGTTGTACGTCGTTCGGGCTGGACAAGTAACACTTCATTTTTAAAAAAGCCCATTACCCTGTGGGAAATGCAGCCTAAGCCTGGGAAGGAAGTTGCGGTAAAACCAGCTGAGGTAAAACCAGTGCTGACATTCCAGAAGTTCTGCAAGGGCACGCCCCGGGCAAGGGCACAAACCTCCAAACCCAGAGCAATAGTTGAAGTCCTGTAGCCTCCAGCTTCACATTGCTTTGTACTGCTTAACCACTTTCACTGTTTAACATGTTACAAAGGCTCTGGCCTTCAAAGTAATGAAGTACAAACAGGAATGACAATTGAACGATTTATTTTTACTGATGATTAAGAAGAAAAGGATTACAAATACATTTTAGATTTTGACTTTGCAGAGTTATGTGAAGTGGGAAGGGAGAAAAGCAGTTATTTTTTAATCGCTTCAAGAAATTATGAGTCTACTTTACAGAATATATATATATATATAAAAATATATGTGTGTGTATATATATATGTATCAATAGATTAGACTAGGGGCTTTTTAAACTTTTTAGCCATGTCCAGCCATAAATATGTACAAACATATATCTGATTCAAAATTATTAGTATTATTTAAATTTTGTCACAACCTGTATGAACAACAGTTTGAACAAAAAGTGGATTAAACCTTGTCCCATTGTCTATTAAGCAATATTATTTTCAAGGGAGGAAATGAAACATGACTACCCAAATTTAGATGGGTAAGCAGACCTATGGTCAAAAGGATGAAACCATTTGTATCAGTCAGTGTTCTTGTGGCTGACACACAATACCCAACACCCGTGATTTAAAGGAGGGACGGTTTAACTTAGCTCACAGTTTCAGGAGGTTTAGTTGGTCAGCAGGCTCCAAGGCAGAAACATCCTGGTGGAAGGGCATTGTGGCACAAAGCTGCTTAGTCCATGGCCACTGGGAAGCAGAACTGGGGAACCGTGCCAGAGAGGAATGGGTGAGGGACTGACGGTATATAGTACCCAAGGTCACAACAGAATGACCTCCCAGACACACACCCAAGAGCCTGCTTTAGGATTCAGTAGGTATTTCTGAACCCAATGAAATTGACATATCAAGATTGACAATTGTACTATTAGTGTATTCCACCTTTAAAATACTTTTAACAAGTTTATCAAGAGTTAATAATAATTTGGTTAGTTAATTTGGAGAGAAATTTTTCTCAAAGTAATAAGATCAGTAGAAAAATGCCATTTCAAATTTGGGGCTAAGATTTTAATTTAAAATGTTTTATGAATGATCTAGACTAGATAGCATCCAGTATAATCTTAACTCTTTTAAAAAAAATGGAAGCAGAATGGTATTTGCTTTTTTCTTTTTCTTTTTTTTTTTTTTTTTTTGAGATATGATCTCACTTTGTAGTACAGGTTGGCCTTGAACTCACTGTATATTCCAGGTTGGCCTTGAACTCATGGCAGTCTCCTACTTCAGCCTCCCAAGTGCTGGGATTACAGGTGTACACCACAATGCCTGGCTACTGTCTGCATTTTTAATGTTAACCATCCTTGGTAGCTATGATACAAATTGTCTCCACAAGCTGTGTTTACAGAAATATTTCCTTAAACCAGAGTAATGTCCAGAGTGAGATTCAGACTTGAGAAAGTTTAATAGTTAATCTTTACAGAAGTCCCTGTGTTCAGTTTTCTAGAGGTAGAAAATTAAGAAGAGAAAAGAATCTGGATAGGCAGATAGACTTGGAAAAGAACAGGTTAAGTTAAAGTATTCATATATGCAACATAGACATGTATGCAGCAGAAAATTGGACATGTCAGTTTGTAAGTCAAAAGAAAAGTCTAGGCTTGTAAATAGAGATTCAGGAGTTGAATTTGTCTGCAAGGACTGGTGTGCCAAAATACCAGAAACTAGGTGCCTTCAAAAGCAAATTTATTTTCTCAAAGCTCTGGGAGCAAGGAGCTTGAGATCAAGGTGTTGAGGGCAGATTGGTTTGCTCTAAGGCCTCTCTCCCCTGGCTTGTGGATGGCTGTGTTCTTGCTGTGTCCTCACGTGATCTTTTCCCTGAGTATGTGAACACCTGGGGTTTCTCTGTGTGTCCAAATTTCCTCATTTTGTAAGGACACCAGTCAGATTAGATTAGGGCTCATTCTAAAGGGCTTGTTTTAGCTTAACCACCTCTGCAAAGCCTTTATTTCCAAATATGGTTGTATCACAAGGTGCTGGGGGACGCAGTTCAGCCATAATGGGAGTCATCACTAAGGACGTAATCAGTGGATATAGATTAAGCATGAGACCCTGGGTGCACCAGCATCTAATGATTGCTTGAGACCTGGGAACCCATGACAACAACAGTAGGGTGCATAGAGAGCTGGACAGAAGGCCAGAAGGATAATATTTCAAGGAAATGAAGCAGAGTCTTTTCATATGGAATCCTTGATCATATTCTGCAGAGAAGTGCAAAAACAGAAGTACTGAGGAAACAAATGTCTTCTGATTGGAAACTAGAAATTACTGACAATACGGAGAGAGAGACAGAGACAGACCGAGAGCATGCACTTTTTTATCTCTTCTTATAAAGGCACTAATCTTATCATGAAGACACTACAAAAGGCCCCATCTTCAAATATCATCACCTCGAGGAATAGAAATTCATTGTATGATTTTTGGGAGGCATAAACATTCAATCCGCAGCAGTAGTAATTTTACAGGCATAACACCTGAGTCATCATATGGGAAAAACATAACTCAAGGCAAATTCTTGAATACTAAAGCACTGGGGCAATACAGAATTGTTAGTAAGTTTATTTGGGAGACAGATACTCTTCCACAAGATGATTCTTGATGTCACCACTAAATGAACCAATAATCTGAGATTTATTATTATTTTATACTTTGTTTTTACTTCTTTGTATAGAAAAGAGTTGTAAGCCAAGTGAGTGATTGGTGATCACTTTATCTCCCTCGAATATCTTTAAGTGTTGGAATTTAACCATCAAAAGAGACCTTTTTACTGAAGGTGATTTGATAAAAAAATTCCAATAACAGGCTTAGTAGAAATTTTGGTTCTGCACTTGATCTTAGCCAATAAGGCCGAGAAGCGATGAAATTTTGGCTCTAAAGTAACAGGGTACTATAAACAAATCGATACTAAACTTAGCTACAAGTAGATATGGGTGTGGTGTAATGGATAAGCTGCCGATAGTCATGATGTTAATAATTTTGATCTGGCAATTACTGTCATTTATATTTCAAGCTCCTGAAGATTCGTAATAATTAAATACCATTTTTCTTCCTTGTATTCTCGGGTTTTAACTTCTGTGTTAAATATATTTTCAGCATATCTAAAATTAGAAGACATTAAAATTTTACATTGCTACCACAAAAATACCTTACATAATCCACCTATTTAGTGTTATTATTCTGCATTTAGTAGTAGGCATTCTAATAAGCAAGATGCTTCTATAGGACAGATTCCTAAGGTCAACTTTTACAAAAACATTTAGCAGTTGTTTTTATTATTTTCTTCTTATTATACAAAATATTAGTACTGGTACTTAAAAATTGCCTGTTTGTTTTCAGTGAATAAGCGTGCATGGTTGATAGGTTGTCAAGGTTGATCTAATTTCATTTCCTGCCCTTACAGCTCTTAGGGGAGAATAAGAAATGCATTTTGAAATGTCAAAGTGTGCTCCATGGTCATGACCTTTCACCTAACTGAGGAGCTATTTTAAACATAATTAGAACTTGAAGCATACTACCAGAGTAATTCTTGCCTCACTATATACTGGAAATATTTATTTACATCTCTTCTTCTACTGTGAGTAAAAGGTCAGGATTTTTGCTTAATTTTATTGTATTTGTAATTTGTATTCCTGTGATTATACAATATCTGGCACACAAGCACTCTCTAAATATTTGTTAAGTAAATGAATTTAGAACAATTATTTCTGTGTAATAGTGCATCAAATGTAGGTCTTTAGAATGATTGTCCAATACAGAGCAAAGGTACAAAAAGATTTGGTTCCTTTCTAGTTAAAGGATAGTGTTAATAAAATGCACTATTATAAAGAACAACAACTAATTTTTCACCAAGGCTAGTAGGTCAAGAGAAACATGAATTAAAATAATCTGAGGGATATGGAAACACTGACTTTTTCTAAGAAAGAATAAATGTGCAGCACCCATCACTATTTTTTTCTCTATCCGAGAGTTCAATACTAATTTAAAAGTAGGATGGAATTCAATCTCATCTGGAAATGGGCTATTGTTGCGTATGTCTTGTTGGTAGGCAGCAGCCAGAGAAACATGTAAGCCTATTCAAGGGAATGAGTTTCCATCTATAGTGTGTTGTGTGCTCAGTGGTCAAGTGAAGGATTCTACAGGAAAGTACTGTCATCATTTCTGTTTGTGGGAGGACTTCTGGAGATGCACAATGAAAATCCTGGCTTTTGAAGACGCAGAGTGAGATCAGGAGTATTCAGGTTGGAATTATAAAAGCAGAACAGGAGTGCACATGCCTTCCATCCCATCCTTGTGCCCTAGAAGACAGCTTTTAGGATATGGGGATGAAAACCAGGAGAAATAAATCACCGATCTCCAGACTGATTAGCCAACTTTACTGGCCTGACTTGTTTCTTTAAAAATATCTTCCAGTGTCTGTGTGGAGACATGGAAGTTCCTTGCTTGAAGTTTACCTTCTCAGTCCGTGGGTTAGGACTGTAATCAGGAACTGTCATCTATGCCTGACGTTTGTTTTATTTATGGATATTCCATTACAGCTTTATTAACAAGAAGTAAATGGTAATTTTCTACTCCAATTAGTTCTGTCTTTTGTGGGAGGAAATTGATTTTCTTCATCTTAATGTGTGAAACTGCACAGTGTCCTGTTTTCTGTGGTTTCTGGAAGGGAATGAGCACATCTGGATAGCAACTTCTGAGAAACGATCTGATTGTAAGGAGCACATGGTAAATATACAGAAGCTCCTTGATTTACACTGGGGTTATTTCCTGATAAACTCATCATTGGTTGGAAATGCGGCAAGTCAAATAATGCTTTGGATGCATCTAACCTACCAAACATCATAGTTTGGCAGCAGAGCACAATGTAGACTAGTGGGTATTTACCCCCATGATCATGTAGTGGATTGGGAGCTGCAGCTAGCTATACATGCACACAAATTCAAAAGTCAACTTACAGTTTCTACTAAATACATATTGCTTTTGTACTACTGTCGAAAACAAAGTAAGACAAATCATTGTAAGTCAGGATCTGTCTTTATATACTTTTTCTCCTCTAACTTTAAATTCTGTTCACCTATGAAACCACATCATGATTTTATTTCTAATTAATATATACAGACATAATGACATCTTATTTTGGCTACTTTTATTAAACACATTTGTCACCACCCAAATATTTTCTTGTGAAATAATTTGAACCATATAATGAAGTTGAGAAGGGTTTAGAGTGAACATCCCTAAACCCATTACTTAGATTTTAACATTAACATTTTACTATACTTTATCACATACCTATACGTCTATCTGTAACTCTATATATCCATAAATCCATTTTACTTTGGATACATTTCAAAGCAAATTGCAGACATCAGGTTCACTATCCCTAAATATTTCAGTTTATACATTATTGATTAGATGAATAGCTTCTTAAGATTATTTACAAATGAAGATCTTTGAAGTTTTTTATCAAGTACACTGAGCCTAGAAATCACCACCAGTATACCCAGTACATATGTGGAGGAACTGCTGTTGAAATTGAGAAGGCTGTGTGTTTTTTGGCTCCATATGGAAATTAGACACAGTCTTCCAATCCTGCCCCTCTCCCAATTCCTTTCTCTGCCAATTGTTTTTCCATACTTAACATGCCCATCAGGCACTGATGTAGCTCAGACCTTCCTTACCTTTTGCTATCTGGCAACAAAAAGCCTGTCTCTGCTCCTCTGTTTTTCAACCTCTCTTTCTTGAAAATACAAATCATCTACCCAAAATAGTTTTCAGAGGGTTAAAACATTGATTTTGTTCCTGCTTGTTTCATTGATTTCAATTCGATATAAAGATGTTAAAGGATAGGAAGGCACATTATGTTTCCCCTTTCATAAAGCCATAAATTTGACTGGTGCAGAGGCTGTAGCCAGATGATGTGGGGCCATGACTCTCAGCCTGGCTTCCTGACTGATATTTACCTGGAGAGCTATTAGAAAAATTCTTAGGGGTTGAGGATTTAACTCAAGTGATAGAAAGCTTGCCTAGCAAGTGCAAGGCCCTGAGTTTGATTTCCAGCACCTAAAGGAAAAATAAAAAATAAAATAAAATAAAAGTTCTTGGCTTCTGCCCCAATCCCAAAACATATGCACTTATGGTCTGCTAGGACTCTATAAATATTTAAAATTTTTGGATGATTATCCTGGTATACACTAACTTTGGGGAAAATGGAGATAAATATTGGTAAAATATTTCCAGTCTCTTGATAGCAATCTCAAATTATATATCCTCCTATAGCACTCAATTTCTTTATCTGTGAACTGAAGGGACTGGACTAGATAGATGTTACCCAGAATTTCTGTTTTTGGAATTTGTGAGCTCATTTAGTTCACAAATGAAGGATGCTTGGGGGGACTCATGTGCAGGGAAATAAAAGAAAGATACGAAATAGACGAACAAATCAGGTTGCTTGTGTTCAGTTGTGTGTTCTTTTTCTGTAAGAAGGAGATAGTCATAATCCTGGCTTTATAAAGTAGTTGTGAGAATTAAATGTGTGGTATAACGTATGACATGGCCTAAACTTTCTAAAAATTTGTTGCTTCTGTTTGCTTTTATACATGGATGGAAGTGAACGGAGGACGGGGAAGAGGGTGGTTGTGAAAGGAAGAAAGACTTCCTGTTACTCTATGCACTCTGTTGAGCAGGAACAGTTTGAGCTCTAATTGCATCTTGATCTTTAACACACTGTGTCCCTTGTCGGGACATGTAGCATCTCTGATACTCCATTTTTTGGATTAAGCAACGAAAGAGTTTCTACAAAAAAAGCATCTAACCTCCTTTTGAAAGTTGAGATTCTGTTGATATAATTCTGATGATTTTTCATGGTATTTACTGAGTAAAGAGCATTGTGAGTTTTTAAGCTGACCATATGTCTCTCTTTGCTTTGTCTTCTAAGTCAGTGTGAGGCTCGATTTGGGACTACCCTGGAGCAGCTGAGAAGGTGCTCTGTGGCGTGGGTAGCATGGGTGCCGCACAGTGCAGTCCCCAGAGAGCTGCGCTCTTACGGGCGCTGCTCTTGGCACAATGCTGTGTAGCTGTCATCTGTATATTTCATTTTTAGACGATGGGGCATTGAGTTTTCATTTTCTACTGGGCCCTGAAAATTATGTAGCCACTCCTTAGTCTTTTAGTAAAAGTAAAATTTCTTTATAGCTTAGCTTTATGTTTGGCTTCATTTGTGCTATTCTGTTAATATTTCTCATATATCCTAATTTCATAGTCTAGTTTTTCCCTAGTTTCCGTGTGTGTGTGTGTGTGTGTGTGTGTGTGTGTGTCTATGTTTTGAGCCACCACATCTCCATTTGGTAAACAGGCAGAGAATGGATACATAAAAGCAGTAATTCTTCTGTGAAGATTTCCCTTCCCAAACTTCTAGGGATATTTCCCTCTTTATCCCAAGGCCAATAGTATTTACTGTTTGTGTCATACCTACTGGTACTGAATTCTACATACTTTAAATCATTCTTTAATTTTGGCTGTGGACATGTTTGCTTCTTAGTTTATTACAACCTCTTTGGGCTTTTGTATCCCCAATGGCTCCCGTCTTCGTGGATATTGCTTCTTACAGTCTCCCAGGAAATAATTATTGAATTAATTTACCTGGAAGTGGAATTGACTGAGCTGGATAAAGGAACAAACAAGAGATTTTAACCAAAAGAAGAAAAGCTGGCAGGTGACCTAAGAGGATGTCTACAGAGGATAATCTTTTGTGATTACTTGAGTTTCACTTTTCAAAAGATAGTGATGCAAGTGGTTGCCTTTTTCATTTTGTTTTATTTTTTTGTTTCTGGAGAACTTTAGAGTCTCACAATTTGTTGGGGACCAGCTGGGGAGAGGCACACACCTGTCATCCTAGCTACTCAGCAGGCTGTGGCAAGAAATTCCCAAGTTTGAGGCTAGCTTGGGCAACTCGGTGAGAGCCTGTCTCAAATTAAAAAAAAATTAAAAGAACTGAGGATGTAGCTCAGTGATAGAGTGATACTAGATTCAGTCCCTAGTATCATAAGTAAATAAATACATAAAAATTAGTGTGGACCCCGCATAGCTTTTGTTTATGGGCATTGTAACAAATTACTACTTGTTATATGAGAAAACTTTATGATTATTTATGTACTTTTAAAATAACAAAATAAACTTTTTGGATGTCTACTTAATAGCATATTTTATAGAAAATATTTTCCCAAATACAATGTTTTGATGAGTAGCACTATTTGTTTTGCACAGCACATCTGGCTTCATGGAAAGAGGTACATACTTATCTGCTTCTCATTCTGCATGTTGCAATATCGCATGCTAGGAAGGTTCTGCAAAACTTGACTCTACACTTCTGACAAAATGAATGTGATTGATTACACTTTTTGTGTCTTGTCTAAGAAATTTTTTTTTCTTTTTTTGGTGCCAGGTTTTGAACTCAGGGCCTCATGCTTTTGACAAAATGAATGTATAAAATGCAAAACAATTTATGATTATTAGGAAAATATTTTTTACCTTATAGATCTCTTGAAAATGTCTCTGGGACCTTGAACAGTCCCTGGACCACACTTTGAGGAAATCCTCTGTAGAATAACATCTTCCTGTCATCTTAGTTTTCAAAATCAAGATAGTTTATATGCTATCTCCATGCCTTTAGCTGGAGGGAGTATAATTCTTCTTTGAGTGTAAAAAAATAAAATTTTCTACCTTCATATTTGCCTAGCTAAAATGTCTATTGGTTTGTGTGTAAGACTAGCATAAAAGCATCAAGGACCTGGGCTTGGTGGCACTTGTCTGTAATTACAGCAGTGTGGGAGTCTGAGGCAGCAGATTACAAATATGAGCCCAGCCTGGAAAACTTGGTGAATTAGTGGAAGCATATTTTAAAAAAAAGCGTGGTGGGGTGTCGAGGATGTACCACAGCACGAAGACCCTGGATTCAAGCTCCAGTACCACAAAACAAAACAAAGCAAAGCAAAACAAAAGACATCAAGTTAGTTAAGATTCTTCTCTCTATTTGCATGTCATAAGTGCTGGGTAGACACAGAAGGAACTAAGCAGTAAGGTCCCCTTATTCATCTCAACTTGGAGCCATAGGGCCAGGGATTTAGCTCAGTGGTTAGAGTGCTTGCCTAGCAATCCAAAGGCCTTGAGTTTGATCCCCAGCACCAAAGAAAACAAAACTAAACTTGGAGCCATAGCCATTTCTATAAAAGGCTAAATTTCTTGTATTAGGTTATTCATTACATCTGTTATCCTTAGTTTGATCTTGGAGCATAGTGGTATGCAAATTTTAATGAAATTTCTGTTGGAAACAAGGAAAATTATTGAAAATAATTACTTGAAAAAGTTACTGAGTCATTGCAGGTTTTATAACTTTAAATGCACGTTTTAATTTATATAATCTGAAAATCATGTATCATATACTGAGTTTTGACCCATTGCTGTTGGTATCTCTGCTTTAGTAAAGTTAGGAGTGCCAAAGTTTAGATTAATTACGCACAATGTTATTGACAGAGTTTTGTTATAAACTGTACTTAATTTTTGAGCCTAACAAGGCTAAATTGAAAAAAAAAAAAACTTTTATACTTTCTTTTTACTTCTAACCCATGTGATTAGTGTTAACTTTGGAGCTGAACTTGGTAAGGCCTGTTTTAAGTGGGCCTTTGGACCAAACTACTATCTGCCAGTGACGGATCAGGAGGCAGAGCTGTACCTGGTTTGCACACTGGTGTTCTGTGTATACTAACATTGTCTCCCTGAAAGTTATAAAGAAATCGGCTCCAGGAAACAAATCATCCGGTAGATGTTTCAGCTCCTGTCTTATACATTCCCCCAAAGCACTTGTCTGTGACACTACTGTGATCTTCCAAGATAGCCATCCTACCCTGCTCTTTGGGAAAAGTCAGTTCCTTACTGTGAATGTTGTTTCCCCTGATGGGTCAAGGCTAAGAATGAAGGGGGATGGAGAAAGTAATCCAGATGGAAAGGGCTTAAAATATTGTCGGCATAGAGCTCAAAAGATTTTAGGAGACACAAACTTTGTGTGTGGTAAAAAAAAGCCAAGCAGATAAAGTCACCTACAGCAAAGGTGCAGAAAGAGAGATCTGGGATTGGCCCAGACCAGGGAAAATTGGCTGCTGTTTGTTCTGCGAAAGAGAGGAATACTTAGAAACTGGCAGCTCCCTCCGTGTGAAAGCCAGAGTACACACAGGCATTTGTGAGGAGCTCTAACTGCAGTGTCAATTAGTCTCAACATGGGGGCTATTTGGAAAGATAATTTAAGAACAGACGCAGTAGCAGGACTTAGCCCAGAGAAAGCAGTCTTTTCGGACCAGATAGATGTGCCGGGTCCTCTGGGTGTAGAAAGGCTGGGACTCAGATGCGCTCCCTGGGGACGGTTCTTGTGTACTGCTGCCCTTCCCGCTGCCGTTCCCCGTTTCTTCAGGAAGGAAAACCGAGTTTTGAGAGTCAGCACAAGTAGAAGGCTGGGCCTCTGCTCCGGGGAGGAAAGAAGCAGCCTGGAGATAATCACGTGTGATAACTCCCTGGGGGAAGCCAGCCCCGAGGCGGCTGGCAGGAATCTGCTGCTGCAGGGAGATCTGCCCAAGCAGGGTGGGGAGAGTCCTGCTGGTGTTTAGAGTGCCCCCCCCAAGTTCATCTTTATTTCTTCTTTCTCTCTCTCTTTCACTATTTTCGTTTTCATTCATCTTGCTTCTCATATATGTATTTTTCTGTTGCCTAATTTGACATTATATATTCAAATCTCGAATTACCCAAGTTATTCTAAATTTAAGAGAAAAACTTGGAATTACTGACCTTTGATTGTTCTAAATATTGGACAGAATATACGTTGGCATATTTAAAAAATGTTTTCTTGTTTTTGATTAACTTAAAGACGATTTCAAGATATTTTAATCTGCCAATTGTTTTAATTGATCAGTTTAGTTGATTAGTGCTTTTCTGGTTTCACCTGGTTTTTCATACCTTTCTTTTTCTTTCTCCTGTGTTTCTTCAATTTTAAATTTCTTCATTGTAAATCAGAAAAATTTTATTTCAGAATAAAGTGTTAATTATAGTAATAGTGTTTATGGAGTTATGATGAGCTAACGTTTATTGCCTTTTATTGTATGCCAGGCCCAGAATTCCCCTTTAATCCTGGCAACCACGGTGAGGTAGTTTCTGCTGTCATTCAGGTTTTACTGAAGAGCGGACTGAATCACAACTGTTGGATGTACCTTGGGTCGAGAAGCGCCTAAACGGAAGAGGTCATGCCTGAGTCCATGCATCCCACTTCCAGAGTCTCAAATCAGCCCCACTCTTCTCTTTTTGTTTTTTTGAGACAGTCTCACTACATAATCCGGGCTGACCTTGAACTCCGTGTGTAACCCAACCTGGCCTTGAACTCACAGGGGGTCTCCTGTCTCAGCCTGCCTTTTCGGCCCTGGGATTACAGACCTGTGGCACCACGCCCAAACTGGCCCCTCTCTGGTCTGATTAAACCCAGGGGGCAGTGCTGCTTAACCTGAGCAAACCTGGCTTCCACTTAGAGCCTCCTAGAGGAGCCAGGACCACTGCTTCTATCAGAATAAAGACATCCAGCGCCCCTTTCTCTACCCTTGGGTCCTTTTTCACCCAGACTCTCCCTAGTGTAACTTACCCATGTGGTTCCTTAGGTTTATTTTGTGTATACCATACTTTCATTTGTAGGAGAAATGCATTTCATAGGCATGGAGGGTGAACAGATGCACTTTTGTTTTTATGGTTAGATATTTTCAAGCTTTTGAGGCCTTCATTTACTGGAAGCTGTTGCATTAACCACTATTGATGAGTACAGTAAATGTTATGAAAAATGCCAGTTCACATTAATCATGGGTCTTCCAGTTGTCTCAGGGGTCCAATATGTTTGGCAGCTAATTCAAGCACATCGACCCTTAAAGAGCCTCATGAAAGATTAATTTGCAAAATAGCTATCTTCTAAGTGGTTTTGTGGAGATGAGTCTCAAGCCTCAGTCCAGTTAAGAGAGTTTGAAACTTTGTTTTTAAAAAGGCAAGGCTGTTGAGGGAACAATATGCTTACAAAAAAGTAGACTTTTATTAGTCCATCTTCACATAGGTCTTAGTAAGACATTTGTGTGTTTGATGAAAACTAAATGCCTTCTCTTCACTACGAAAAAAACATTCTAAAGATTAAAAATAGAAGCTAAAATTTTTTTTTGCTTCACTCTCCTCTTCCTAGTACTATTTTGTTTTGCGTAGATAGTCTGTATGAGTCAAATAATTTTCAAAATATTCTGGCCAATCACTGGATTTTCTACAATGATTATGCATTTATTACTTTATCAGATTAACTCACTATGTGTCATGACTTAAAAGAAAAACATTTTTCTGAGAGTAGTAACTTCACAGCACAAATGAGAAGTATGGAGATTTTCCATGTACTCCCTGCCCACAATTTTTTTTTAAATCAAATGTGGTAGTTAGTACTTTATTATTATGAAAGACTGAAATACATTAGTACTTTATAAAATGTAGTATGCACTTTTACAATCATTGGGATATTTCTGGAACTTCTTTCTGTTGGTAGCAAATATATACTTTGTGTTTCTTATGTAAATCCTGTCATAGTCTAAGTTTCTGTGTTGTAGTTTTAATGGTACTAAGATATTTTGAATGTGTGGATAAAAAGGAAAGAAAGCAAGTGATACTTGATATTGTTCTTTTTCTTAGCTAAAGGAAGTCAAGAGAAGAAATGCTGATTTATTGATTGTGTTTATGTTCCAGGAACTCTGTTAGGATTTGACATTGTTTTTTATTTGTTTATTTCCATTAAATTCTCACAGTAATCACATGAAGTAGGTGTTATTATCTTAATTTTACACAAGAAAAAGCTCAGAAAATTAAGTTATTTGGTTGTGATCTCTGCTGAGCCACACAGTAGAGTTTTATTTGTTTGTGGTATTGGCGATTAAACCCAGGGGGCACTTGAGGCATATCCCCAGCTCTCCTTAAATTTTGTTTTGAGAAGGGGCTCACTAAGTTGCTCAGGGTAGCTTCAAATGTTAATCCTCCTGCCTCATCTTCCCAAATAGGTGAGATTACAGGCACATACTACCATGCCCGGCCACAGTACAGCTTATGCTTACTTTGTAGCTTTTCGAGGTAAAATTGAAAAATGATAAGTCTTTCTTTTGATTAATGAATGCAACTATTGAAAGCATCCTCTTATTATAGCATGTCATTTTATTTTTTATTTTACTTTATTTTTTTTTTTTTCACAAAGCAAACCAAATAAGCAACTGTATAGGTGCTATAAACGACTTGGAAGTCAAGATTAGTTTATATTTAAATAAATTCCTGCTATCTGCTTATCAACCCGGGCCTCCCTTCACCTTTGGGCCATTCTTTCCTCTGGCTTAGAGGTCTTTCTTGGCTTTGGGGATTCTGCTTCGCCGTGAAGCTTTTGCTGTGTACGCTCTCATTAATATGAAAGCAGTTGGTCTGTCATGAAAGGGGCCAACATGTTGGCAGTCAGCCCTTTTCCTGTTCCCACTAGAGTTCTTATCTATGTCTGGCAACAAAACGCTATTTTCCCAATATGCCCCTGTTCTCTCTTTTGTCCATGGACTCTTGTTGGATCTTCAAGGACAGCTGTTCTGGCTGTTTGGTTACCATTTGATTTTAAAAGGACTATTACTCTCATGTCATTCTTGATTTGCACCAATCATAGCCAACAGCCTGGAGGTACATCTCTTTGTATGCTGGTATTTTATCTGGAATCACTCAGGGTCTTTGCTTTTCAGAGAAGTTAGCATTTCCACCAGCAGAGAGGACAGAATAGACTACTTTGCATTGTTCAGAAGTGGTTCCGATTTATACAGAAATAATACATCAGCCATATCACTTGCAGTTCACAGTTATCGTCAACTCAGACTGAAAGCTGCGAGTTCTTGCCTAGTATGAAAAGGGTGCTCTTTCTTTGCTGAGGAGTAGGTCGTGCTTGTCCTTGTTTCTAAATACGACTTTGGACCTCCTAAGGTCAGTCTGTTCAAGAAGGAAG
>PVJO010002888.1:0-133672 GCA_004026905.1 Hystrix cristata | reverse complement strand
AAGCACAAGGCCCTGAGTTCAATGCCCAGTACCAGAAACAAAACAAAACAAAAATCCTCTGACCAATGTCTTTTTTTTTTTTTTTTTTTTGTATTTGAAGAAATTAAGGCACAGAGAGGCTAATCTGAAGCCATAAAGCCAGAGACCTCAAGTCCTGGGCTTGGCTTCCTACATATTATTCAAAAACAATGAGATTAAGACTCCTGCCGACTTCTGGAAGGTCCAGACTTTGAAAGGAATTGCTTAAAATTCCTAAAAGTGATTTGCACCTGGGCACTACCTCATGACCTCTCCCTGTGAGCCTTCTTGAGCCTCACCTGGTCTAAGCTCAGCCCTCACTCCGCTCCCTCACCCCTTTCCCAGGTACCTTCCACTGCCAGTGGCCAGGTGCTGGGGAGCTCCACATTCTTACGACTTTTCCCAGAAGTTACAGACCACCAAGAAGGGGGAAAAGGGTATTTTAATGCTGAGCATAAAATGCTAAACTGTGCTTCTAAATCACTGTACTCAAGTGGGGCAGCTAAGAGGGAGTTTCCTGTAAGCTGCTTGCCAAGATCAATTGCCTAATTAACCAGAAATAAAACTCTACCCTTGGAACACTCGAATCAAAAGCTCAGGCTTCTACTCTGTCAGATATCAGCTCTGAATAATGAGACAAACAATGGAACTGCCAAAGTAAATGCAGTCACAGCACCAAAACGGCAAAAGCATAAAACTGCCACTCTTGACTTAATATCAGGAGGATGGTAAGACAGAGATGTTTGTGTGAAATCCTTGGACCCATTTGCATGGTTTCTTGGCCCACGGGTCGGATGTTCTTGACATCAAGCAGACAAATCTGGAGTGAGACCTAGTAACGGGTGGATCTGATTCTCCACGCTTGTCACTGTCCTAGGACCCCACATGCAAACAACAGGGTAAATAGAACCTTCATTAATGTAAAGCTCCAGTTTTGGGTGTTCGTTTTCAGTCCCTAAATAATTCATCACAGATGATTAGTAAATGAAGTATGTCTTTCACTGGAATATTGGAAGATAATAAAAAATAAGAGGTGGCTGATATCAGCTGGGTAAAAGGAGTCATAGTTTTCCAGGAAGCTGTCCTGCCATATTGCTTGTGCTCCGTATATTGGATTCGAATCACCTAAACCCACTGATGACCTGGGGCCAAGGAGCAGCTCTGTGACTCACCTGACAGTCCTCACAGCACAGTCCATGTGCACAGACAGCATCTGATTTCAGAGTGCAGGTGGTAGCATTGCAGCAGCGATTTGTGCATTCCTGGAAAAAAAAACACGGGCTCTGGGTGATGGGATCGTACAGGGCAGTGACTCACCGAACAAAAATGTTACACCTTAAACGACTGCAAAAATGCAAAAGGCCCAGCTCCTGAACGGAAAACCTCCCTGAGGGCCAGTTTCATCTACAAGAAAGCAAAGTTTCTGTGAAGTGCTTGTGAACTGACTGAGTTGCTCATCTCAGGAGAAATCAGTAATACTTGAGAGTCTTTCCTGAGATACACAGGGGCAGGAATGGGAAGTCTGGGAGGCCAAACAGAAAGCCATGCTGGCTGGAGGCTCATGGCGGCTCCTAGAGGGATCACTATGCGGAGCTCACTGCAACGACCTGCCCTGGGGCCACCAGAAGACTGAAATTACTTATCCCAAAATGACCAGGATATGTTTTATACAGGTATAATCATGCCAAAATGAAGCCCACTATTCTGTATGACTAATATGCAATAATAAAGAAAAAACGAATGCACTGATGCATATAATCTTTGTTTTTTGAGACAAGGTCCCACTGTATAGTGCAGCCCAGCCTTGAACTTGCTATGTAGCCCAGGCTGGCCGCAAACTCGAGGCGATCCTCCTGCTTCAGCCTCCTGAATGCTGGGACTACAGGTGTGCAGCACCACGCCTAGCTACGATGCACATAATCTTTATTCTTTTAAAATAAACCTTTTGATGGGGCTGGGAATGTAGCTCAGCGGTAGAGTTCTTGCCTAGGATGCCTTGTGAGGCCCTGGGGCCAGTCCCTAGCACTGCAGGGGGAAGGGAAGAGAAAAGAAGAGAACAGAACAGAATCCTTAGGATCTAGAGTGCTCTGAGAGGAACTGCAGTCAAATCGATTACGTTTGACACTAAGTCCCCTGCAGTCTAGTCAGGTAATCGTGGATGAGACCCTTGCTCTGCAAAAGTAGGCTAAGAGGTGGGAAGGAGATAGGGGCTGACCCCATTGGTTTTCAGGGATTTAAACTGATAGATCAGATAGTAATATATCGCCCTCTCTGAAACAAAAGTGGCAGAGAAAACCAACCCCTTTATCATGGTGTGCTTCATATACACTCATTTTTTTTTTTCCTAACCAAAACCCACAAGAGATTGACATCTTTTGCTTGGTTCTCAAACAGAAACCCTGCACACATTTAGTAAATTTATGAAGTCTGCGTAATTTAGAGCATCCTGATAACTTGAAGTTTACACATTTTAGAAGAAATTATAATTACTGTAAGATGGAATAGTTCATAGTCCTTCACACTGCTTAGCCTATTGATATTGTTGTATTTTATCCAAAGTATGCTGTGCGCTAATGAATTTATATACCACTGGCTAACGTGAAACTAATCATGTATAAATTTAATGGTATAGCCATTTACTCCTGAAAATCATTTTTTTGAATGAGTAGATCATTATTATCACAAATACAATTAATAAATTTTGGTAGTAACCCAGATTTATGGCAACCTGCGATACCTAAACTGTGTCAGCATGAAACTCTCATTTGGTATATACCATTTGCACCTATCATACATACTTCCCAAACTACTAAATTTTACATTTGCTCGAGGATTTTACAAACATCCGCGATGTGTAGTATATACAATAAGATAAAACTGCCAACCAGAAATCATAGCTGTAACTTTCGTGACACTAAAGGTTTCCAGCTCGTGGACTCAATGCTAAGAAAGTTTAATAACTCATTTTGCTTTTTTAAAGGAGACCATTCATTGCTTTCTGTATTGGGCACTATCAAATGTATAGCGGTGCCATTTTTCTCATTATGGTCCCAAAGGCTCTACTAAAGATACATTAACCAAATCAGAGATTCCTCTGAGATTCTAAGTTAAATCAGACTCCCGTATCTGCATCCCCAAATCCTCTAGGAACCCTTCCCCCTCCCCGAATCACTAAATAATATAAGCAGCAGTCCAGATGGAAATGCAGCCAAGTAGCATGTCTTTGACTTCAAAGGGGGTTGATAATACGAGAAAGATAACTAAGTTTAAAAGATATTTGCAAGCTACTGGCATCCTATTGACTTTAAACAAAGAGATAAGGTTGCTTTCCCAGCCCTGTTAGCTAGAAGAGTGAGTGAGTTGTCAGGATATCCGTATGGTGATATAAATCCAACACCCTGCACCAGAAGGCTCCGGGTATCACTCTGCCTTTTAACTAGCCCAAATCTGTTTCTTCTGGAGCACCATATTTCTCTGAAGAGGCAAGTTCGTCATCTGTTGATCCATTTATTATTGTAGTACTCAATAGGGAAGCAACAGAACCAATGAATACCAAGTCTCCAAAGAAGAAAGAATAATGAAACCATTAGAAAATCCTTTGCAAAGCCCTAATTTTCATTCTCATGCTGTAGATAGTAGACAGATTCTTAGTCACATGAACTGAGATAAAACTGAAATGCATTTCTTGGAAGTGATGGCGATCATTTCTGAGAGTGAAGGAGCAGAGGTGAGTCTGGCTGTGTGCTGGTAGACGTTATTTTGAATCCACTAGCTCACTGGCTCCTTCTGGGCCATGGGATGGTCTGACCAGTGGCAGGAGAAATATGTGCAGGGTCTGGGCACTGGGGAAGGAGAGAAGGAGCCCAGGTAATGGGTCAAATTAAAAGTCTTGGGCAAAGCAGTTTGGAAACTGGAAACAGACTATCACACTATGAGGCACAGTTGGAACTTGAACTTTGAAAAGCAAAACATAAAAAATAAAACAAATGCAAAAGGCTCATTGTGATTTTGAAAAAGTTCATGGAAAGATGATTGGATGAGGAAAAGGATTCTCTTAAAATATCAAGAACTCGTCTTATGAAATAAGGACCCTAATCATAGGAATTACATGCAAGTAGAATTTGGCTTGACATAAGGAGTGCGTTATAATCAAAGTTGCCCCACAATGCAATGTGCTACCTGGAGAGACATAAGCATCCTGGTAAATCTGCACGACTCTTTCCTGGAGATCCAAGAGGATCAGAACACAAATGTCTGTCTAGCAAATGTCCAGCGCTCGAGTGTTTGCTGACCTCACAGTGGCAACGGTGGTGTTGGTGGAGGGGATGACAGAATGGGAGTGGTAGTGGTGACAGTGGTGGTAACCATGGAGACGACTGTGGAAATGATGGTGTTGATGATGGTGGTGGTGGTCAGGGCTGCTGAGACAACAGTGGTAATGTTAGCAGCAGGAGTGGTGGTAGTGACAGTGATGGACGGTGGGAGTGGTGGCAGATGAGGCAAATGACTGTAAACGGAATCATTCCAAACCTGAGAGTTCATGGCTCCAGATTTACTTACATTAACAAACAACTGGAAGGAGTTCAAATCAAAGACAAGCCTTTTTAAGTCAACATGTCCTCTCTGAAGAAACATGGGTAAGTTAAGCGAATTACATTTTTTCTTTAAGTAATTAATAAGGCCTTTAAGAAACTTCTTTTCTCTTTGCATGCTCCATCCTATGATAGTTTCACATTTTCCTTCACTAATCTTTAAGAATTTCTGTAGCACTGTAATTAGGACTTACTCCTACACAGCAACCAGTCCCTGCTCATGCGATCACAGTTAACAATGTCATTATTGTTGATACATTCTGAGTTTGACAAGGGCACAAACACAGTTGATAAAACCACTTCTACATTCTCCCCACTCCGACATCCTTCCAGAAACTGTCAGACCAAGATCATTCCTGCTGGCATGGAAAACCCCAGAGACTGGAAGGTGGGCTATGAGGAAGATTCTACTACCAAGTTGTTTATGTGGTAAACACAGGAATATAGGATGCTCTGCAGTCTCAGCACAACTTTTCTTCCATCTCAGAATTTCCTTTTTGGAGCAAATGTTTTCTTCCCAATTCCTCATTGAGCCCATCTGCGAATTTAGCAAAGCCTGCCTTGATCTTGCCTACCATTTTGGCTTGCATAAGCTCTAGTGGAGAATCCCATATGCAGCTTCCTGTTATACAAATGCCTTGCTTTGATTTATTCTAAACACGACCTCCTCCAGGCTTTGAGGGGCTTGTTTTACTAGGCGGTCTTGCCATGTCCTCTCGTTCTTTCCTTCTCAGGAATATTTAAAGACGAAAAAGTGACTGTTACACTTTCTATGTTGATTAACTTTATCTTGGGCACTATAGAAATAAGAATATTTCCTGAGATTGGCTTGAAAGCAGGGTTAAATAAGCCCAGAGCTGGATAAAAACATTCCCTTCTCTCACTTACTGCTTCTGAAAGCTAACAAGCACAAGAGCCAGCAGCTTTGGGAACCTCAGGCCGTGCATACATAGGAGGCTGCAGCAGAGTTTCAGCCCGAGGATGCGCTTGTCTAAAATTGAGTGCCGCTTATTCAAATTCCCCTCTAGTAGCATGCCTCACAAAGACAAAGAAATGGTGCCTATTAGCTCTTTGAAGCTAGAATTCCAAGGCTTTCTTCTCAGTCAAACTCAAAGCTAAATGCTTTTTTATTGTTCTTGTCCTCAACTCACCACGAATATTGCACCCTTCAGTAGCAGAGATTCTTTATCTATTTAAACCAAATGATACTACTTATTCTGCACAATAGTTAAGAATCAAGAAAGCTACCTTGGTGTGTGGGGCTTGTTCAAGGTGGCCATATAGGACTTTTCCATCCTGAGTTTGCAGCACATTCATTCTGCTGCTCAATTTCTTATTGCTTTTTCCAGCTAAGAACATGAGGAGAATGTCTGGAGATAGTTCCCTTACCTCTGGTTCCCCACAGTCACACTCCTCTCCTTCTTCAACGTATCCATTCCCACACTTCTGGCCCCCAAAAGCCTGCTTGACTTCGGGCAGGTTGAAGAGGCACATTCCCATCCCTTTCTCCAGGCTGGTCTCCAGGTCCTTCCTGCTGCAGCTGCTAAAGACCATGGGGAACGGGTACCTGAGAAGGAAGAGTTCAGCAGGTAAGTCGTCAGGGCCCAGGATGGCCTTTCCTGTCTCCTCTCTGCTGCTGCCCACATGCTGGCAACTTGCTCAGGTGTCCACCAGGACTATCAATAAATGAAGGCTTAAACGTGCAGCATACGGGGAGGCACATTCTAATCATCTTGGCATTCACTCCCATACGGTGCTGATACCAGTGGTGGAAAATGCTTTTATCAAAAAAGAAATCATCTGACATTTTTCAGATCGGTAGCTGCAGATAGCATCTCATTAAAGGTGTCACTGATAGTTCCAGGTGAAGCAATATAAGGGGAAGTAAGTTCTGGGAACCTACAGCTTATAATAACAACACATACCAGGGTCCTTATTGGTAACTGCAAAGAAGAAAAAATACAGACAGCTGTTTATTAGTCCTATGGCTTCAGAGACACAAGGTCCCACCATTGGCAAAGTCCCGCTGACACTGGCATTTAGGTCTATGAAGGCTTGAATCACCGTTTTCCCCTGGCACAGATGTAAGAGAATGGAGGTGGTCTGGAAATGTGTGCCCTGCACCTGCCTCTAAATTCCAGGGCTATGGGTGTGGCAGGGCCAGCCAACTCCCCAGCAAAGTTATGCTCCCCACTTCTGTGGTCTAGAGGGGCTGCCCAGGCCCCTTGTACCTGATGGGCTGTGTGACTAATTCCTGGCAATGGAATGTAAGCAGAAGTGATATGGGTTACTTTGGATCTGTGGTATTTCAGCAAGACGTATTTCTCGATGTACTTCTTTCTCTTTCTGCCAGCTGGGACTGGAGCACCCCCAAGTTTTAGAAGATGGAGGAGTCAGACATGGCCCCTTGTCCTGACTCACTGTAGATAGGCCACCTGCAGCCTGGAGCCCCGGAGTGTTTCAAGGAAGGTAAACAGACCTCTAATCTGGTACACTGCTGAGCATTCAGTGTTTGATTCCTACAGCAGATCGTGTTATGGATATGATTTAAGCATGTCCCCCAGAAGATCGTGTGCTGGAAGCCTGGTCCCAGTGTGCTGCTGTTGAGCGGTGTGAGGCCTTCAACAGGATGGCCTGGTGGAAAGTGGTTAGGTCATTGGGTTACTGCCCTTAGAAGGGATTAGTGTTGTTCTCAAGGAACCTAATTAATTCCTCTGAGAGCAAGATGTAAAAAGAGCAAGCCTGGCCCTTGAATCCTCCTGCTTCCTGTCTTGCAATAGAATCTCTCCCCCTTGCATCCTCTCTTGCCACTTTGATGACATCCTCCATGAGGCCCTTACCAGGGCTGAGCATACTCTGGAACTTCCAGAAGTGTGAGCTAAGCAAACCTCTTTTCTTTATGCACAACCCACCATCAAGTATTTTGTTAAAGCAATAGAAAATGGACTAATACGGTTGCCCAACAAAAACAGAGTGTGTCATTTCCTTTTACAGATGCATTTTCCCATGTTTTGAGGCAGCAAGGAATATAAGGGACAGGCATGCCAGAGACCCAGAAGGTTTTACTACTTAGTGAAGAAGTTTGCTGGATAGCAGGCTCAAGCCTTTTCTCCCTATGGAAACATTTATAGGATGACTTGATAATTAGATCTCAATCAATTGGCCAAAACAACACAGGCTGCTACATGTCCCTGAAGATGGCAGACTAGCCACCATATAATGACCAAGTGTGGCAATATTTCAAGATCAGGATGATTTCCATGGCTAAAATGATGATACAGCTCCATCTGCCCAAATGCTGTTTATTAATCTCAGGTTATTAACTCTACAGTATAATTCTAATCCACAAATAAATTAGTGCATGAAAATCCTGCTCTGTTGGATGTAAAGGAAATACATAGAGACTGACTTGCAGTGCTGTAACGAAGTTCCCTTTGAAATCCTTACAATTTTCACTGCTGGATAGATTGATTATTCCTGGTATCATAATGATGCTGAACAGCTCCAGCAAACTGTAATATTTTCAATTTAGAAGTCTTTGTGCTGAGGAGATTGGCATGTTAGCCAGAGAACTCAGAGCATTTCTTCCCTCTGCTAAGAAACAGGCTTTATCAAGGTCTAGTTCAGACCTTCTCCTATTTTTGTGATTGTTCCTAGAACATGTGTGTTTCCAGGCCTTACCTTTGGGACTGAGGCTTATTTTCAGTGATACACAACTCAGTGGCGGGATCACGAACGGATCAGCTCATTCCGGAAGGGTACTCATTTCTGCAAACTGTTTGAGTTAATTGGGGAAGACACTAGGATAAGGTGTTAGTCTCAAGAGGGATTATAGCAAGAGTAACAGTAGTTGAGAGAAGCTGGAAGACAGTGTGGCGTGGATCACCCTGTCCCACAGGGAGCCAAGAATGTCTGACCCCAGGAGGTGGGAGGGCTGCAGCCAGCTCTGCTCACCAACTTAGACAAGTCTGTGCCTCCCATACCCTTTCACACACACACACACGTACACACGCATGCACATGCACGCACACACACACACACACACATTCTAGTGCTCTTGGTGGGGAGGGCAACATTAATGAAAAGTGATAGAAACAAGATGAATGAGATCAGTTTAAGAGCACGGATTAAACTTTGGTTTCAAGAGGACAGAACAGGTCAGATTTGGCACAAGTACACTTTGTGTCTCATCCTAGGTACTATCAGGTGGAAGTACAGTGATCTGTGTGATAATAAACTCCGATTTCCCTTAGCTTTTTCTTTCTTTTGTGGTACAAAGCCCAACTGCTTTTAAAGGTCTCCCTTGTTGGAACCGCAGGGAACGCTATCCATCCAGAGCAGACTTTTAGCCTACTCCGAGGACCGACTCGAAGGCATCCATTTCTGGAGGTGCTGCCATTTTAACAAGGCAGCAGCATCCTCCCCCGATGCCAAGTGAGGTTTCCATGAATTCCCTGACCCTGACAGATACTTGCTCAGGGGGCAATCACTCAGCGCAGAGTAGGTCTACACGAGGCATGGCCTAGCTCACCAGCTGGGTAACCTGTTGGCCGGTTATCCAGGATGTAAACCTCTGCCATCACCCAAGAACCAACACTTCTGTAAGTTTTGTTTTTGCATTGCTTGGACTCGAACCCAGGACTTTGCACACACCAACAAGTACTCTACAACTGAAAGTATTACTACACCCTGAGAGCCTCACCCGATTACTGGGGCTTGAAGCCAGAGGTGCTGTACCACTAAGCTACATTCCAGTTCTTTTTGTGTTTTGAGACAGGGTCTTGCTAAGTTGCTAAATTGCCCAGGCTGGGCTTGAACTTCTGATCTTCCTGCCTCAGCCTCCTAGAATGCTGGGAGTATAGGCATGCAGTTACCACGGTCAGCCCAGAACACTCTTTGATGACAAATGGTGATGAGACCGAGGAGCATTTTCTACCCATAGATGATCTTTGCCTCTTGCTAATGCACTCTAACAGGATATTCCAGAACCCTCTTTGGGCATTCGGAGGAAGTCAGGAAAGGAAGGAAATCAGAGCAATTTACTACTCATCATCTAGTAATTCTTCAAGTATTTATTCTACATCAGTGAGGCTTTTGGGACAGGGGGGTGCACAGAACATATGCAACCGCAGTGGTTATAGAATCTGCATCCCACAAAGTGGACTGTGATGAAAAAGCTAAGGGAGGAGAATAAGTGGGTTGGAAAGGAAAGAGAGGAGAAGGAGGAAGGGGGGAGGGAGAGGGGCAGGAGGAGAAAAATAAATGACAGCAGGGGGACAGAGCATGCCCTGGACCAGTGGAGGGCTGGACCCCACTGAGCAACCCTACAAGGAGACCTCACTGAGAAGGGAGGCAGATGAGCCCTCCAGAGGACAAGCAGAGGGAGGGGTAGGAGAAGAGCCCACACCAGGGCATGGGCGGATATGACTGTCCTGGAGGGATCTATTCTACAGTGGGAAACAGGCTGTTCTTGCAAATACACACCCAGACAGGCAGCCCCTCCTTCAGAGAAGCCCCTGAACCAGTCTGTGTCCTTCTTGCTTAGGGACCAGTTCCTGCGGGTGGCAAGAAGACACCAGAACACCATTAAACAGGCAGTTTTATCCCTGCAGGAACCGCTTAATTGATGTGAAATTCTTAGATGGTGACATTCACCCTTTAAGCCATTTAAAATGTGTAGTCCAGTGTATTCACAATGTTATGCAACCATTTCTACTTTCTAATTCCAGAGTACTCTGTTCACTAAACAAAGAAACTAACCCCATACCCATTAAGTAGTCACTAATTCTCCTATTCTCCCAGTCTCAGCCAGTGCTAATCTGCTTTCTGTCTTCATGGATTTTCCTGTTCTGTTCATTCCATAAGGCAGAATCATATAATATGTGGCCTTTGCATCTGGCTTCTTTCACTTACTATGGTACATACATTCAAGGTTCATTTACATTGTAGCATGTATTAGAACCAACTTCTTTTTATGGCTGAGTAGCATCCACTGTACGACTATACCACAGTTTATACGTTCATCATGTCATGGCCCAAGACATTTTGATGCCCATGAAAGTTTGAGAACAACTCAACTAGATTTAATATGGAAATGTTTTTAAGGACAATACATTCACCAATCTACACCTGTCTGTGTCACAATGAAAAATGCAATCCAGGTTCATCAAAGACCACTTCTCATATGCTTTGCTTAGAAATGGTACTTTTTGACACTAGGGTTCCACTTTCTAAGCAAAGCCCCATGTACTTCATGTAGAAAATTTTATCTAACTTCAGGCACGGGCTAAAAATTCTGTATCTGTCTCTTCAAGCAAATTCAAACCAGTGATAATGAATTTTTAAATATCTTTAAGAATCACAGTAACCAGATGAATTCTCACACTGCATGTTAAAGCAAGAATGTGTCTAGGAGCAGAGTGATGCTTCCTTTCCACTTGCTTCAAAATCCATAGTATAGTAATTCTGCCTTCATATCATTTACATGTTTCCTTTCTTACTTAGTAGCTTTATTCCCCGGAGGATCTATAAAAAGAACACCAAATTGGGGTATGTAGTTTTTCATGACATCAAGGACCTTGTAAAGCCCATGGTCTGTATTTATAAAGACAAGCCTCAGTTTCTTCCATAGCTTTTGGCAAGCTCATCACAATGTACTTTTTTAATATGTCTAATAAATTATCCCAAATATGCCAGGACAGCGGCTAATTGAATTGACATATAGCAATGATAGACTGGGGCAAAGCAATAAAATTGGAAAATTACTCGGAAAAGAAGCTGTTATGCACGATATTTTCCCCTGGAATAGAATGTTTTAAAATAATTATACCTGAGACCCAGAAGAAAGTGCTGCTGTCAGCTCAGGGGCAGAGAATTTATCTCAGACACCATGGCGGGGTGACAGTGGCCCCTGCTTGGATGTGACCTTGTTTGCTAGGCATTCACTTTTTTATCTAATATTTAGCTACCAGGGACACTTGGGGGAAAGTTTACTATGCTGAATGTAAGGTTAGAAATAAAAAGAGGATGAAATGGAAAGTTGAATGATTTGAGAGAGAGAGAAAAAAAACTACCACTTTAAAAAAGAGGAATGCCACTTAGAGTTTCCCACCATAAATGCAGTCGTGGCTTAATACCCTAGCTGTCACAAAACCGCCAAGTAAAACATTAGGAGGGGTTACTTTTACTTTGACAGATCTGCAGCCGGAAAATTCTTTTCTTGTAGGGGCCTATTGTTCGTGTCATGGCTATATTCTTGGGGTGAATCGTACTAAGCCAATTTATCAACCTTGACAGGAAAAGTTGAGAGTTATCTGCCTCGTGAAAGCTCTCAGGGAAGCATTTTGAGACAGCTGCTTTACTTGTTGGAAATAAGGCAGCCAGGGAAAGTAGCCGTAATCAGGGTGGATTCAGAAGGGCTGCAGGTCAGACTCCCCGCTGTTCCACCGACTATGCTGCCTTGTTAATGTAGGATGTGCGAGTGTCGGTTTCTGGCTCCGAGCTTGGGGGCGGCCATCATCAGTTCGGGTGCCGACTGCAGGAAAAAGTAGGAGTGATGGAGGAAGAAGGATGAAGTAGCCCAGGCAACTGCTGAGAATCGCTCAGAGCTGACACAAGTGTGTGACAGAAAAGCCAGTCTGTAGGCAACTGGACATGGGAAGCCATCCGGGTCTCTCTCTTTAAATTGATTGGAAAAACAACAATAACAACAAAACAAAACAAAGCTTACACTGTCCACAGCTAACAAATGCGTAAAGGGTAAATGACTAACTAGCTTTAGAAAACAGATTGCTGATGCTCTGCCTCCGCTTGGTTTCTTTTCGTAGGCCAAAATGGAAATGTATTTATCCCCAACAGTGGAAGCCACAGGCTGAGTGGACCTGGTGGCTCCCCGACCTGGGTGTGTGGCACCGAGGTGCTAGTTAGGTGCCTCATTTCTTGGCACTGCACTAAGCCTCGGTGCTCGCATCTACCAAGTCCGCATGACCACTACTGCCTCCCACACTCAGGAGGAGGGTAAACCAGCTGCAACCCCCAAACCTGAAAATCTGGTTAACTTCACAGAGAAGCCAGCCAGCTACCTGAGCTGATAAGAAAAAAATGTTTCTTTTTCTCACTTGGAGTTGTTTGCCTATTTCAAATTATGGACTACAACTGCCTTGTAAATTTTCATGCTTAGAAACATTTCTAACATGATACAGAATGCATCATAATCATAGCCAAAATGTAGCAATCTTTAATCTGTGAAATCACAACTACAACGAAACTTGAGAGCAAAGTGATTCGGGAGGGAAAGGAATGATCAAACGGTTAGATATCATCCCTTAATTTAATTCACATTTGGTGTAAAGAAGCAGAAAGACCCTGGTCCATTATGGAAAGGCCAAGTTTTCTCTAGCTCAATAGGAAGATGGACTCGGGAGCATAAACTACCAACCAAACAACCACAAACTAAACACACAAACATGCTGCTCAGCCTGTACTTGCCACACGGTTGTTTGTTTTTAGCTCCTGGAAGCTTTTTCCAAATGTTTCTCCCAAAGCTCATCTTGCAGGAGCATACCACATATTCTCCTGTCTTTCCACTCCATGACCAAGGCCAGGCAGCATGCTCAGGGTGGGACACAGCCACAAACCCAGGCCCCTTTCTCCAGAGAAGATGGGCCAGCGATGAATGCTTTATCATTCTGCAGCTAGCATGATGAGCCTTTTTGGGTTCATCTCAGTCTTCAGAGGTCGCAGCCCATTCCACCCCTTCCCAGTCCCAGTCCCTTTATAGGGGCATGAACCCCACATTAATGCCATCTTCCTTCCCCAGCGAGGGTGAGGGGCAAGAGGATGCAAGAGGTCACAGGAGGTACGGACTTGGGTCAGCCAGGTGTGAGATCAAAGATTCTAGGGTGAGCAGCAAAAATACCTTTAGGTCTTTTCACAACCGTGCCTGTGAAAAACTTCTAATCCCCTCACACGAAATTTCTATGCAACCAGGCAGACAGTGGTGGCGGGCCAGGTGGCCGCGTCTGCACCCTCAGGCCCTGACCTTGCCTGCGTGGGCGTGGCGGGACAGCAGTGCACTCAAGGAGGCTACCTGTTTCACAGCTTTTTCTCTTACCTCCGTGTGAGGGCGCATGCGTATAAATACTGACTTCAGTTATCATTTGTTCAGTGCACCCCCGTTGTAGAGGATTTTTCTCGTTGATACCCTCCTATTTTATACACGAAGAAACTGGGGCACCCAGTGGCTAAGTACCCTCCTAGGTCATGCGGTTTCAGAGATGGACTAGACACAGATCTCGTACTGGAAGGCTTGTGCTTTTCTCATTCAATTAGATGACCTTGAGGGCCTCAGGCAGCAAGCACCTGGTAGTGCCAGGAGAATGCGCATCGGTGCAGGAGATAAGCAGCTGCTAGGTCCCTCCCTGGAGCCTGCTGCAAATGAAAGCAAATCCTGAGCTCCTACCTCCCTTCCCAGTGTACCTTGAGCCTGCTGCAAATGAAAGCAAATCCTGAGCTCCTACCTCCCTTCCCAGTATACCTTGAAGCACTTCCCTAAGATCTTCGGGGTAAGGCCAAACCTTGGGAATTTATTCAGCACACTTGAGGTCAAGCGTGGGCCAGCCTGCACACACCCAACAGAGGCTGGGAGCCTGCTCAGGCCCTAATGAGCTGCAGGCTGGGGAGACAGGAACTCATCTCAGGTGCAGGGTGAGTCCCTGCAGTGTGGTGGGGAGAGAGGCAGACCTGACCCACACACTCTGCCATCCCAGAGTGTACAGCGCAGGGAACTGAGAACATTGGTTCAAAAGACAGCATGGAACCTGGTGAAGCTAAGAGGGCAAGGGATCCTCACCCCCACTCCAGGGCCAGAAAGTGACCATATCAGACCTGGATGAGGACTCAGTGGGCCTTCCGGATAGGCTGCACAAGGCTAAGAGGGCCACAGGCCAGGGGCAAGTGATCAAAATATCCTTAACAATTTTAATTGTTAATAGCAAATACCTGGGATAAAGACTAGCTCCATCTGTGGCACATTATAATTCATGATCTTAACATGTGAACTGTGACCTCTCCTCTCCTGCCTGGAAACCAATCAAAGTGTAAATACAATTCACCAAAAAGTCTGATTAAAAAAGACACCGACAGAGCCCCTTCAGTTGAGATGTGCTCTGAGGCTTTTAGATGTTCCCAGCTTTGCACTTGGGCACCGTGATTCTGTTTCCTCCTCAACCAGGTCCTGTAAGGCAAAGAACACAAGGGCAGGGGCACAGCGTCCACACTGGAGGGACCTCAGCTGGTCAGTGGCTTTGTGCTAGATGAGCCACTCAGCTTGTGGAAAGACAGCTACTGAGTGTGGCAGCACATGTCTGTAATCCCAGCACTTTGGGGGCTTGAGGCAGGAGGATGAAAAGTCTGAGAGCAGTGACTTAGCGAGCACCTGTCTCAAAAGAAAAAATATAAAAAAGAGCTGGGCACCTAGCTCAGTGTGAAGACCTTGGCTTCAATTCCTAGTACCACAGAAAGAAAAAAAGAAAAAAGAAAAGAAGGAAAGGTGGCTGCTTGTGGGCCCGTCTAGGACTGGGCTTCTGCAGCCATAAACAGATCTCACGGATAGTGAAGGACAATTTACGTGTCTGAGGTAACACGGCCCTCATCTCCTGCTCTAGGAGGCACACCTGTGTTGACCACACCAGTTGTTTCTGCAGGTTCTGCAAACACATACAGAGAAGATGCTTCTAGAAACATAAGATGGAAAACGTGGTCTTGGCAGAGCCCGCCCAAACAGGGCTGAAATCTGCCTATGCCCTGCGCTGCCTCCCTGGACACCTGGTGCTGGGGCTATCACCAGGGCAACATGGAACGCAGAAGCCACAAAGCTCTGCACCCATCTCCCCCGCCAAGTTCTGGGAACCAGAGACTCCTCAGCTCCCAAGTACCTGGCAAGGACAAAAGAGCAGGCTACAGGCTGAATCCAGAATCTCCCTGACCAGCTGTGGGGTCTCTGGCCTTCAGTTCTCTCATCTGTAAGATGGAGGCGATTGTATCTGCTCTTTCTCCTCAGGGCTGCGCCAGTGATGGGCGGGGAAGAGACGTCAAAGTTCTCTGCAAAGTGGAGAGTGGTCTAACAGGGTGATGGGGTGTTATTCCTACTCCTTATAACTAATTTTAGATTTTGTATTTTTCCCCTGCCTCCTCTTGCTTTAATTAAATCAAGCAAAGGTCACTGGGAGACGTCCCTACTGGAAGGACTCCTCCTTTGGAAACCAAATTACTCCCATCGCCTTGCTTTCCAAGGAGGAGTACGCACTGTGCAGGGTCACAGCCTCCTAGTCACCTAGGTTTCCCTTAGTTTCTTTCAGTTTGTCTATTAACTGTCAACTAAACTGTGTCTATTCTTCTAAGCTATTATAAATCCATTGGAGAATGATGTGGAGTATACAAAGATGGTAATGTTTCAAATACTACCTGTAGTATAAAAAATAATGACTTCAGAGTTTTACACAAAATATGAAGAGAAAACCTCACTCTGCATACATCTGAGTGTATTGTAATACCACCTATCCATTCATCTACTCATTTAATCACCATCATCTATCTACCTACCCATTTATTAAACTATCCATCTCTCCATGCATCCATCCATCATCTCACCGATCCATTGTACACTCACCCACCAACCATTTACTCATCCACCACCCACCTATCCTTCTATTCAACCACCTACCTACCCACCTATTCTTTAATTCATTTCTCTATTTACCCATCCACCCATTCACTCACCAACCTATCCATACATCCTTTCAATCAAGAAGTATTTGTTAAGTTCTGCTACATGCCCAGCCCTGTTCTAGGTGCTAGGGATTTAGCAATGAACTAAACACAAAATCCTGACCTTGTGGAGCTTAACACAGGCCCTTTGGGTTATTGTGGTTGCAGAGAAGTGCAGAACTGACCTTTGGCCTCACCTTGCAGCCTCTGTGCCTCTTGGTGGGGAGAGGAGGAAGTCCTGAGAGAGTGTGTGTGTGTGTGTGTGTGTGTGTGTGTGTGTGGGAAGGGGCATAGCGGGATTGGCAGAATTTCAGCTGTAATGTTTTCACATATGTCCTACCACAAATAAAAGGCTGGGTAAATGAGCCAATGACAGGAAATACTTCTCTGTTGTTGTAACATAATTTCAATAAGGTTTACAGAATTGATTTAAAGCTGGGCCTGTCTTCCATCTCCCAGAAATTGCACAGGGACCCTGCTTTGTTCTGGGAAGGCTTTGTCCTCACTTGAAGCCCAAACCAGGACACGACCATTGTCATGTGACAGACACCCCAGGCGACAGCTCAGCTTAGGTCCTGCGGCTTCTACTTGGGTAGTTTTGAAAACATAGGTAGCCCTTTTGAACTTTCTGAGCTCTGGTTCCCATATCTTTAAGATGAGTAACATCACACTCACCTCTCTAAGCTTACTGATGATACAGAACACCACAAATACACTCATCTAAGATCCGGGTCAAGTTCACCTGTGTTTCTTCTCCTTGACCTGGATATTCAAAGAGAAGCCAGGTATGGTGGCATGTACCTGTAATCCCAGGACTCTGGGAGGCTGAGGCAGGAGACTTCAAGTTCGAGCCCAGGCTAGAAAATTTAACAACCTAGCAAGGATCTGTCTCAAAAAGTGTGGTAGGGGGAATGGATGTAGCTCAGCGTGAGGCCCTGAGTTCAAAGACTGGGGGGGGTGATGCCACCACAGAGCGTGTCTGCCTTGCTTAACTCTGTTCTGTGTCCAGCTTGAGAGAGGAGGGCAATTCTGCCATGCCCTGGGGCAATGGAATTTAGTTTTCTAACTGCACTAACTGTAGAAAATTTCTTTATTTTGGTGTGAGCAATATCTTATTCTAGGCAGAGGAAACAAGAACATACTCTCTACTGACGTGGCCCTCCTGACCTGTCTTGCAGAATCCCTCCTGCTAGTTCATTTTCCCCCGTGATAACGTCACAATATAGTTGGCTAAATGACTCTGGGTAGATAATTAAATTGATTCTGACCAGCAGTGTTTTCATCTTACTAGAGTCCTCATTTTGTGGCTGTTCTTTCTCTGTTTTCTTCTTCTTAGATAAAGATTTCCGTTTCCCTCCTAACAATTCGAGGAAAGAAATAAAGATTTTATTAAACTTTTCACTGAGGAAAAAAAATCATCACCTTCAAATGAGGAGCTGGTATAGGAGAAATAATTTCCTCCAATTCTATTGTGGTAAATCTCTTTCTGATCAATGCATTTCATGATTTCAAAGAGCTCCTCAAAGTTCAGAAAGGGCCGAGTTTTAGTGATGTGCATTCTGTGTTGATTTTCGAGAAAGTGGTTCCTCGGAGGTTAGACTGTCCAGCTACACTGTGTTTTCATCAATTCCTACTACATCCAAAGCTCTGGGAACTGTTCACTGAAGATTGCTGTTCACTTACTCCCTTGGAACACATTTTCAGGCAAAGGCCTTCTCAAAAAGAAATCCAGTTTTATCATAGTATGAGCTGGGGATTTGCAGGGAGAGGTCTGCCTAACCTCTGTGCGATCCTCAGAGATCAGTTATTGCCGGATGTCTTCTCTGCCTGCCTTTCCTCCCAGCCTTGGCTCCTTGTTCACAAGGAATTTTTGATCACTTTTTAAAGGATGTGAAGTGGTATTACAGTTACATTTTGAAATTTCTCCTTATCTTTTAGAGGCGCACACTGACACATTCAGAGACGAGATGCTGTGATACCTGGCACTGTGGAAACAGATCTGCACTCTGAAGTGAGATCGCAGCACCTGAAGTGTGTTCTGTCAGAATTGTGTGCTGTCCGCACCCCCACTACGGTGCAGATTCCTCAAATCAAGGATCTCACCTTTGTTTCTGTGTCCCCACCCTACTCCCTAGATCTGGCTAGCAGTAGGCACATAGTATATCCTGGCTGAGTAGATAAGTGGTTTTGGGGCTGCTTGGTGGTTGCTGCTCTTCCATCATTTCCTGCTGTGGGTCTGTCCTGAGTCTGAGGCACGGCAGACATCTTCTCAGCGGTCATTAGAGAAGCTTGAACTTGGGTGGAGGTCAGGCAGATCCAGCGGCTCATCCAGAAGTGCTGCATGTCCAAACAGGTGTATGACACAGGAGTGTCAGGAACTCGAACTCGATTGAATTACGTGGGAGTGAATGAAGCAATTATACAAATATCTGTGGAAGTAGAATGGTGCAGCTTTCTCTTCAATGGGGTTTTTTGATTTTGGTGTTGATGTTATTCCTGATGATTCAGCCTCAGCTTAATGTGAATTATTTACCCCTCTGCACAGCAAGAAGTCATCCCCGCTTGCTTATTTTCTCAGTTGGTGTTGTCCTCTGTGCTCAATACACTGTTCTCCACTCCTGGCCAGCAGCTGGGGACACAATTTTTGCTTAGGAGCCATTTGCTCGTCTGGACTAAACAAAATCAAAACAGGTCAAACTCCTCATCTAAGCATCAGTGTCAGAGTGGTGGCAGCAGATCCTTTAGATGACGCAAAGAAGGGGAAGTGCATTTTGGTGGCTTTTTGGTAGAGCCCCTAAAGGCCGCCTACTGTAGGTGGGAAAGGGAAAGAATATTTTCACATCACGTGAACAAGACTTGACAGTTGGGCGTGCAAGTGTATGTGTGTATGATCCACCCCTTGGGGACTATGCCGGATCCTGCCTCTTCACGGTTTCCAAATGCCAATTAAGTACAGTTTAAAATAAAATTAGAATTTACATGCTAGTACTTTTTTCTTTTACAGAAAGCCTCTTCATTTGGCACATTACAGTGGCCCAGCTGGTACATGATCCCCTTAAAATGAAACTTGAGAAATCAGATCATATTCCTATGTGAGCTAAAAAACCCTCAGTGATTTTCCACTGCTCTGAGGTCAGGATCTGTGTTTCTGCTATGGTGTCCTGGGCTTGGCCTGATCTGGCTCCTCTTTGTTTTCATCCAGCACCACCCAGCATCACTTTCCTCTGACCTCCAGCCCCGGCCTCCTGGCGCAAGGCTGCCCCCTCCAAGCCCTTGCACACACATGCCCCGGGCCGAACTCACGGCATCAGTCCTCTTCCCCGGCTCCCTCCCGCTCTTTCCTTTTTGGTTTGTCTCAACCTCCACTTCCTTCTTTCAACGCTTCTTACCTTTTTTGTTTGCCTCCTTCCATAGCACACCCTCCAACCTGCAATTTTTTATTTGCTATTTTCCCAATCTGTTTCCGCCGCTATACTACATGTTCTCTGAGGGTCAGATGACACTGTCCTGCTCATGGTTGTCTCCCTAACATCTATTCAAAGGTGCAGTATGTGGCAGGAGCTCAGTTAATGTGCTGTAGATTCACCACGTTGCCCTGACGAGATGACCCTAGTACCCCAACTCTTCTGTTAACAGAAAATTTTCTGCAAAAAGTGAAAACCCGTGAGACTAATTTTTGAGTGCAAACACTTGCTTTTTCTCCACTTTAGAAAGTGATATTTATTATTATGCTAACTATTCTTTGCTTTTAAAAGTGTTCACGTCACTCACATTTTTCTTTCTCCGATAAATGTAGCATCCTCAGCCCTCAGCCCTAGAAGACCAAGTGCTCCAAGAGAAGCGGTGAAGGGAGGGGAGGGGAATGGGAAAAAAAAGCAGCAGCAAGACAGATCATGCACGGCTACCAATTCCCTATGATGCATGTTATCACTGTGTGTATCTAAAATATAAAATTTAAAACAAAAGAAGCTCCTTAATGGGCAGACTTCACTGAGTTTAACTCCCACACCAGCCTCCAGATACTGCATTTGCCAAAGAGTGATTTCCTAGACAGGTCTTGAATGTTAACTATCCAAAGACATAAAGCACACACTCTTATTCGCACTCGGAACCTCTCAGTGATTAAAGATATAAGGAAATCCGCCCTGCCCAATCCTGACACCCGCATTTAGAGCACTCTGAGCCGTATCTGCAGGCCTTCACTCTGCTTTGTTAGTGTCGGCAGTTGGTTAGTGTGTAGAGTTAAGATTCTGGGATGCCTGATAAAGAATAACTACATCAGGTGTACTCCGGGAAATACTCCCCCTCCTTGAATCACTCATAATACTTGGTTGTATTTGATTCCAAGACTTTAATAGTAAAACAGTTACTGATTCATCTCTTTCTGAGATACCTTTGAGGCTGACTTCAATTAATGAACATTTTAAACACCTGCCGTCCATGGCTGACTCAGTAATGGGAGGAGAAGTCAGAAGGAAAATTGCTGTTTAGATGTGTGTTGGTTTAAAATGGGCCATTCTCATGAAACTGGATACACTGCCAAGTGACAATTAGGTGGTACTAGAAGTCTTCCCCAGCAACTGTGAGTAGGAATTCTGAAAAACCTTTAACTTTTTGATGATGTCCCTGTGAACTACATGATAGTAACACTGCCTTAGGTTTGTGGAGTGATTTACAATTTACAGAGGTACGCGGTCTCCCAATTCACCTTCCCACTCTAGGGGATACCGTGAGGTAAGGGAACCACCATTTGAGATAGTCCCAGAGCAGCCTGGGAAATTTTGCCATGAGTGATGGATGACAGGGGGTCGACTGGGCTGCCTGGCCGCCTCCTCACTGTGTGCTTTTGTGATTAATTCACCCACTTGCTTAGGAAGTTGCTTTCCATCTGAGAAAATTAAAAACACCACTCTCTGGGCAGAAATGTGGGATCATAAATGAGAACCAAATAGAAAAGAGTTACTCAAAAGTACAAGCTCAGCAAAAGAGAAAACTTAGAAATTTCTAATAAGGTATAAATCAAATAGAGGTTATTAGCAATCTCCTGTAAGGGGGAAAAAGGCCTTTTAAATGTTTTGCTGAGCTTTTAACAATACCATTTCTACCTGAGGTGTTCAAATATCTGCAGGGTTATTTGGCTCGCATCACTCAGCACCTCTGTGAAGATCTGCCAACTCTAAGAGCTTTACACAAAATTACAGTACTAGAAAGCAAGCATCCAGGATCACATGATTTTTAGGGCTGTAGGATCTTCCTTATCTGTGTATTCTTCACAACAGTAAATACAGAAATCACAAGTAATTGTTTAATATGTGAGCTAATAAGTGGGTGGGAGGATGGATAGGTGGGTGGGTAGACAGACCCACCGATTTTACTGATGAGGTACCTTAAGGGTCATGGAGGTTGCTCATTTGCCTGTACTGCTAAAGCCAATTGGGTCAGAATTTCAATTACCATGTTTCTCCAATCCAGCCCAATGCAAGGTAGGCTTTCCTCTCTTCCATTTGTTTCTCTCATCAAGAATTAAAAGCATTAACAACACTGATGGACAATATGATCTTCTTGGTCACTGGGAACCATTTGTGGTGCATGTGATAAGTGAATATATTTGTTCCCACTTGATAGTAAGGAAAAACAGCCACAGGGTGTATTTGCTGTGGCCACATTATGAGTTCATCAAGAATGAGAAAGCACAAATAGCCTCGAGTTGCAGGCCAGCCCCTACCAGCCTCTGCTGGGCTCCTGGCATGTTGGAGACAGAAGCCCCTGGCAGGTCCCAGGCCAACCTCACACCCGAGGAAGGAACTCCTTCCCCTGAGTGTCCAACAGTTATTCTGCTTCTGTTTGGACATTTTAATGACAAAGAACACATTCTGTTTCCGGGTGGCCCATCTCCCTTTTGGAGAGCTCCACTTGGTAGTGTCTACAGCTCTGCAATATTTCACTTCCTGTTGGTGTTGGCCTAAGACACTTTCTGTTTGGGCACAAGTCCTTGATTTCCATCATCACAGACTCAGAGATCAACTCCTTCAACAAGGTTTTGGTGACTCCCTTGAATTATGCCTGAGACAGAATCGTGAGTGAAAAAGATAACTTGGAAGGCTTTGTGCTGATGGTGGTGATGGATACCAGCAAGTGGTAACTTGCTGTAAAATGACACCTCACAGTGGCTCATAGGAGGTGACAGTGTCCTGAAGTGGCCTGTGTGGTTCTGCTCAGTCTCTGTTACAGCAGCAACTTGATGCCCTACAAACGCTTTGGCGGGAGGCCTCAGGCTACTGCCTGCAGAAGCACAGCAATCTGTAACAATCCCTCTTTGTCTGGGTGCTTTTAGGTCACTTTTGCAGGAGTTCATCTCACGCCGTGCTGTCCCTTTCCTAGTAAGGCTTTGCAGAGGCCAATTTTTGGGCCATCCAAACACCAGTCACTTCTTGCTCCCTGTGTCTCCTTTCTGCAAACCTGGAGAGCAGGCCTGACTTGAAAAGTTCCACGAAGTGAGTGTCTACAAGAGCTCAAGTTTTAATGTAAGAAGACAGCACTAAATCCTAAATCCTGTACATATTTTCCCTTACTAATGAGAATTTCTCTAAATCAGTGCAACATTCCGGGTTGGGATAAGACCCTGGAGGTACAAGAGTATATCTGAATCTCTAACCACCCCAGGTTGCATCAGTTTCTTTCTTATTTGAGGGCTCCAGAGGTGTTACCTTCCTTTTTTCTGGTGGAATCAAGTCTGGAGTTTCAGGAAGGCATCAAATAAGGAGGGATAACCTTTTTTACAGAACCAGAAAACAATTTCCTTTACCTATGTAAGATCTGGTAAGGCGATATGGTGTTAGGGAGGGATACTAGAAATCCTCAAGCTAACACTACACTTCAAATATGCCCCAGAGCCAACAAAGGAAGGCAATACTTTCTATCTAGCATCTTTTACAGACTCACAGTCCATCCTTACTCTGCCCAGTGGGTTTGCAAGGCCCTCTGATGTTTGTGATTTCTAAACAAAGATAGCATCTGTCTCCACCAGTTCCCAGGGAAGGGGCCCTCCCTCAAGCCACGGGGCCTTGCAAGCTGGCTGCTTGTGACTGCAGAGTGGCACGCTCCACCCTTGCTACTTGACAAGGAATCTCTTTTTGGAAGCTTCCGTGGAGACTCTGGTGAAAAACCTAGGGGAATGTTTTGTTTTTGCTCAGGTGTTTGCCAGTACACACTCCAAGCAGTGCACAACTTTCAAAGTGTGGGAGCCTTGGTACTTGCCCGGTAGAAGGGTTCATGATGCAGCCTCCTTTATCAGCAGCCATTCTGCAGCTACAGCCCCTCTCCAGGGTGTCGTGGTTCATCCCGAAATTGTGTCCCAGCTCATGTGCCAGGGTCACGGCTGCACCAAGGGGGCTGTCTGAATGGTCCTCAAAGAAAACACAAGAGCACAGACATATAGTTCACATCTCCTCAGCCTTTTTGTCCTTATCCTCCCTGCTCCTTGGATATTTACCTATCACTAACTCTTGACTAAATCAAATTTGCTATGATGGACCAGTACAGACCTGTTATGTACTTGGAAGTTAAAAAAATTGACATATTTCGTTAAGCCAGTTTGGGGTTTCTTCTGTTGAGGTCTACATATGTCATGTACATGTGTAGGATTCTTCATGCCTATGCACGAAATAATCATGGTGATGATCTCCACCCTGTATCCTTCCATCTCCCATGAAACAGTATTCCACTGAATGAAGTAAAAGAATTGTTCTATATCATAAGAAGAATAAGCTCCCAGGAAATATAAGTACCATTTTACCCCCAGTTGAGAGCATACTCATATAATGCTGGTGGGAGAAAGTATGCTTTGTGACATTCTAAATAAGCCCTGAGCAGTTCTGATGGATCCTGTCTCTGATGGATCCTGACTTGGTAGGAGAGAATACTCAGAAAGTTCATGGTAATTCCTAATGAAAACTGGACACTTGGAGGATTGAGTTTAAAGACTTGTTGAATTCAGATTATTATGCAGTTATATCTCACTCTTGCTGGCCTTTCGGGTGGTTGGGTTGACCGTGGAAATGGGTGGCATCCTGATTCACTGACTGTGTGGCTGGGGTTCACTTAAGCTTTTTCCCGGTTGTTGGAGGTGGTTTCTCTATCCAACAAGCATTGTTGGCCACTGCTAACTTAATGAAATGCTTGAATGGTGTGACTCAATTTAGAAATTAACTAAAATATATTGGTATGTAGCTTCACCTAAAATTAAGTAGTAGATATGATTTACAGAAATTGTGCCCATGAATGGCGTTTTTGAAAAGGTCTACACAAGACAGAGTACAGAGGGTAACTTGCTTAAATCTTGGCTATCCAGGAAACAGGTTTTCCAAACGGGATCCAGGAAAGAGTGCAAAGCTGTATTTCACAGGAAATATTATTCCTGACATAGTCTTCATGAGGGCTCTGGATAAAGGTGTGTTCATGTAAGATCTTACAGATTTACTGTGGTATTTATAACTGTAGCTATCTCTCTCACAAGCCCACAGTCCATGAAAAGAATGGTATGTCCAAGAAGCAAGTTATTCTTAGATGAAATTATTAATAAATTTATTTTGTTTAGATTATACAGTTTCCTGTTGTAGAAAACCTTACATATATGCTTTGGGAAATCAATTCTTAAGAATAACACACACTGGTGAAGAGAATGTGGTCAATCTAAGAATGTGGAGGGCTAAATTTAGCACATTTTGACATAAAATTCAAGGAATTCATCATCAAAGAATACTGCCAGTTTCTTTTGTATCACTGAATATTACAGTTTTTTAATTACCAAATTATGTTACATTCATTCACACATAAGTGATTATAAACAGAATGTCTCTAAAGATACCCTGATAGTTTACATTTGTAATAAGGAAAACAAACAATCTTTTTATATGTGGTATTATCTCCAAATCAAGGTCATTTTGAACAGTTAGATACAAAAGCGTGGCTTTAATGTGACTGAAATTAATAATTTGCTCTATTTTGAAAAAAAAATGGATAAATAGTACTAGAAATAGTACTTTGAATTTTATGAAGAGCCCTGCTTCCTCGCCACATTACTTCCTTTCTCTTAGATCTGTGAGACCTTGTGATTCACATGTACAGTAAGTCCCTGACTTACAAATGAGTTCCCTTCCCAGAGAATGTTCATAAGTCAGATTCATTTGTAAGTCCACCAAAGTGAATCTTACATACCCTTGACTCAAACACACAATGTATATTGCATTGTGCTTCCCAGCAGTCCCCTCCACATCACCACTGCTTTTCCTCTTGCTTCCAGGTGTCCTGGGCTCTGACTGAGCACTGTTCTACTGTACACTATCATACTGTAGAGTAAGCACACAGCAGCACAACTGTGACGGTGTCCAGCTGACACGTGAGCTGCTTTTACGATTTGTTTGAATCTATGAATGTTCGTGATACGAGGTCCATTCGTATCTGTGAAAGTTCACAACTCAAACTTTCTTAAGCCGCAAGTCAAATGTTCCTAAATCAGGGACTTACTGTAATAGCCATTAATTTAACTTTAGAGATACAATCAGAGAAGCCTAGTATAGAAATTTTAGATTGGTAAAGACATTGATTTTGCTGTTCTCATGACTGTTACAGAAATTAAAGGTGTTGTGTGCATTATTCACCCTATTTGATATTTCTCTTATATGTGGAATAAACAAGAAATTTGTCTAAGGATAATGTTAACTGCTCTCATATTGGTAAAACTTATTTCTTTATAATTAACTTTGGTTTTGGCTCCATTTTCATGGCATTGCACATCATTTGCTTCATATTTCTCATATTCTTTTTTGGACAGCTTTAAAAAATGTTTTCCTGTATGCTTTTAAAGAAGGAATCGTGATAAAATGCTTTGATGGCAAGAATAAGGGACTTGAGCTGAAGAAAGCCAGTTAACACGGTCAGACGGGTTACAGGATCGCTTCAGCACTACATAGCATCAAGCACTGCCTTGCTTATGAAATTCGGCTCCAGCTCTCAAAATATATTTATGCCAATTTTAAGTGGCAAAGTCAGTAGCAACTAACCATGGAACCATGAAACTGAAAATTATTCCCTCTTAAAACTTTACAGGCTGGTCTGTAAAAATACAGTTGTGATCTGACTTGAAATTAGCCTGGCACCAACAAAAACCAAACTTTCCAATGACTTCCATGGTGGAGATCACCTACAGGGCTTCCCTGTTGGAAGAAAACCAGGGGGCAGCATGTTGAAGGCAGCAGTCCAGGGAGTGGGTCCATTCCCCCCAAACAGCCTACCCACTGAGTGCATGCTTACATTAATTACCAACTACTGCATCCGGAGAAGAGGAGAATGTTTATGTATGTTCACTAAGAAGATTAGATTAGGCAGAGTGCGGAGAGAAAATAACAGTCAGCAGAACATAACTCCTTTCACTCTTTACTACAACTGAACATTCACAAACATTCTGTTTGAAAAATGTGGAGGAACCCACGGTTTCCTGGGAGGGCAAAGCTATGTTTGTTTAATGGAGATGGAGGAAGGACTCGGAGGATACTCCCTGTCTGAGGGCTGGTGCGGGGGATTTTTCAGAGCAGGGACAGTAGAGTGAAAATCTCCTCTTGGACAATCCGAGGGGCTACAGGAGGAGCCCCCTGTTGGGCAGCCTATCAAAGCTCCCTCCCACTTTAAAATCATAAGAAATCCAAAACATTCTTCCCATTTTGTTTCCTTTTGCAAACACATATAGGCCGTATGTGACAAAGTTACCCTTCTAAAGCAATAAACCCAAGGTCTCTGCCTTCCAAGAATAAGGTTATTATAAAGACAAATTGTATGCTGGCCAGAAGGTATGTAAAGCATTTGCAGTGGTAGAGTTAAAAACCTCAAACTTTTTGGCTGTTGGGCCCAGGCAGAACCATCAGAAAATTACTTGAACAGTAACATTTGGTCAGATCACAGTCCATCCAAAAAGCTGCGTGATAAGGACAACTCCAGTGCCCTGGCTCATCCCAGAACTCGGAATCTGTGGATGGGAATGCATCGACCAAAAATTCCAACAGCAAAGCTTTCACCATAAAAGGGGATGGATTCCCCCACTGAGGCTTTTAAATTTAATTTTTTTAAACACACCCACCTTTTCTGTGTAAAATTTGTATTTTCTAAACAACCCCTAAAATACTGTGGCCTATATAAGATTATACACATGGCTAGGATAAGAACAGAGTTAAATATAAGGAGCATTAAAGGAACTAGTTTTACAAGATCTGACAAGAGTAGGGATTTCCTGGGGAACCATTAACAAGAGAAGCCAGCTCCATGGTGTCCTCAGCTTACCATGACAACTCCTCCGGACTGTTCTGCAGTGCACATGCTCATGATTGGTGCCATGCCGATGGTGGTCCCTTGAAAATAAACTCCACTGTGAAACAAAAAGTAAGACTTTCTTTAATATCATATGGAACGGATGCTTTTTTTGATGTTTCAAATTCTATCGGCATGCCAGCAACAGAATATGCAACAATAAAAGCAGCTGCATGAGGGTACGTCTATATGAGATTTTTAGGTTTTTTTCTTTACATTTTATTTTCAGTTGCATCATGGTCCTATAATTCTTGCAGGATCAGACTCAGACAGCAACCAGTTATTACTCTGCATTTACAGGTCACATCCTATTTCCTGATAGACTACAGGGAGCTGCTCCTTTCAGATGATACTTGCTGACAGAGAGGCCGAAGATGGTTACTGAGAATCACCGTTAGTAAGGAAAAACACTAGGTGCACTAGTACAGTGGTACCCTGACTCACAAAACCGATTCCTTCCACGATTCTGGTCGCAAAGAGAATTGGACAAGAACTGAATCAAATTCAATGATTAAGTTCGATGCTGACTGTATGGAGAAATTTGATTTGGTTCTTGTCCAATTCAGTTTGCGAACAGAATCGTGGAAAGAATGAAGTTTGTGAACTGAGGCCCCGCTGTAGATTTCTGTTGTAGCTGAATTCTGCCTTTCTGTGTAACTCACTGCAGTCCTATGGGAGATTCAAACCTTCAAACTGTCCTGCCCACATAGCTTGTAAAATCGAAGTGGGCAGAGAAGTGATGTCCTGGAGCCAGCATAGAATGAGAGTACGTCCCTGCAGAGCCTCAGCACCCAGGGGGAAGCTTCGGAAGGAGTCTTTGAGGTTTCAGCTCAGGCTTGTTCCAATCTGGATTCTTAATCTGCTTACAGATCTAATGATCCCAGGGACCTGTTTAAGGCAAATACTCTTCAATGCAATCACCATATATTTTGACTCTCCCTTTGAGGAATCGAGTGATTTACTCTTGCTGTATTGGTCATATACATGTACAGATAATGCAAATATTGTTTGAAAAATTAGATATTTTAGTTGTGGTCAGTTGGACAGAAATGATAGGTGCATACAAAGCTCTGTCTGTCTGTCCATCCATCCATCCATCCCACTGTAGTCATCTCTTGGTATCCACAAAGGACTGGTTCCAGCCCCCTGCCCCATATAGAAGGCTACAGATGCTCAAGTGTCTTACATAAAATGATAATATATTTGCCCGTAACCTATGCATATCCTCCCACACAATTTGAATAATCTCTAGATTACTTATGATACCTAATGCAATGTAAATGTGCTGTAAATAGTTGTCACGCTGTATTGCTTAGGGACTAATGACAAAAAAGTCTAAACATGTTCAGTGCAGATGCAATTTTTTTCATGAGTATTTTCTGTCTGAGCAAATTCACAGATACAGAACTCTCAGATATGGAGGGTTCATATTTGCAGCACTAGGGATTTCACCAGGTGTTTATGTTCTATACAAACCATATGAATAGATAGAACTGTTCACGTAGAGAAGTAATAAGGTTATATAAGACATTAATTTATTTCCAGATGTTCAGCTGGACAGACTCCAGTGGGGGGAAAATCAAAACAAAACACTTGGACTCAAGATATATGAAATGTACTTTTAATAATTCAGAACTAATCGATCCATAAAATATGAGGCAACCACAAATACCCAAAGCAGGAAGCTCCCCCGCATGAAAATGACCAATGTGAATGACTAGGGGTGCCAACAGCCTCAGTGCAGAGAGAGACAGTTTCTAATGTGAGAATGAGGTAGGATTGGCTCTTAACTTTCCACAGTGTTCGATAAACCCGATCTGACTTGTCAAAGAAAGTGTCCCCTGGCCCTGAAGCTTTTGCTTCCACGATATAAGCTATACCAGCGCAAAAGAATCATGATAGGAACTGCTTAAAGATTCAAATAAACATCTGCCTCTTCTGGAAACATCAACTTTATACCAATTCAGACTATAATAAGAATGTTTTCTTTGAAATTTTCTTGTTATCTGTTAACTTCTCCTCAATAGACTGAAGACTCCCCAGAGCAGGGAATTTAAGTGTTGGTCACGCAAACCCCTACAACACTGTCAGTTTCCTAACAGGTGGCCAGTATGTACTGATCAAAGAGGGGACATAGGTCAGTATGCTATGCTGCTGGCACGCTCTGTCTTAGGGAGCCAGAGAGCAACAGCCCAGAGGAAGGGTGAAGGCTTTTGTCCTCCAGGCATCTGACAATAGTCACCCAAATGTCAGCCTGTCCTTAAATCTTGTATAAACATGTATTTTTCATTAATAATATGTAAAAGGAAAAGGGTCTTTTTAAACATACCCCATCAGGACAACTTTATATCAAGACTAAGAGCAGAAAAATTGGTATAGAGGAAAATGTCCAAGTTATGGAAGAAGGAAATGATACTTCTGTAGAGAGACAGGCTTCCCAGGTATCCAAGAGGACTTTCCTAACAAACCTGTGCTTCCAGATAGGGACGGTCCTTCCCCATTGTCATGGGCTGAGAAGCCCCTCATGGGAGCCGTGTGCTCCGTAGAAAGGAGTGCAGCTTCGGGGCTGTGCAGGAGCTGCTAGAGGAGGATGGGACTTCTTAAGCAAAAGGGAGTCAGAAAAACCTACCTGATAAGCTGTGCATTGTCGTGGGATTTGCGAGGTAGAAGCTTCATCTTCCTCCAGTCCAGAAACTCATGGAGGCTGGTAAAGGGGTCCTGACTTATAGAGCATTTGTCAATGTCATTCCACACTTCCACACCTACCAACACTATTCGAATGTTCAGTGGTCTGTAAAACTGAGGAAAGCAGATGTTCTTGGGGTATCACATTAGTGTAAATGTGAAAATTCAAACAGATTGCATCACCTGAAGTTCACCGGCATGGGCCAGAACACTGTCTTTTTGCTTTTACTCATGTGGCATTAGAATTTAAGAAATACTTGAAGTTCTTGATGCAAAGTGATGTATTAACTGGATTCTCAAATGTTTACCAATTAGATGCTACAGTTATTAGGCTTTTTACTGTTTTTCTGTAATTGTACAAAAGTACACGTTTCAAATGATTCATTGGCGATTTATATGTGCACATAGATGTATGTTATAGCTAAAGACTGACAGTTAATATCCACTGCAAGAAAAACAATGAGTGAATTAGGATCTTTTAGACACTTCTGCCAAGGACAATAATTTGTTCATTTTAAGTAAAATGTTCTGCCCATGAGGTACTGAAAATGAATCTGTATTAATTTTTCAGCAAAGACTCGGCTTTGGCTGACACTATCATATTCTGTCACCTATAATCAACATAGGAGGTTTTAATTAAAGGAAGTCAAAATGCTTCAGAATACTAAAGGCGTGAATAGAGCCCTTCTTCAGGAACTTAATGACTCTTCTTCTCCTCACTGCCAGAAGTTAGCTTAGCACTGGTGTCGTGGGAGAATCTGCTAAACGAAGCCCCTCTCGTGAGACAAAGCTTCAGGCACACCACCCGAAGTGAGTCTTCTCATCCCTTTTCTTACCGCACCTTTACATCATCATGACTTCAACCAATAGCCCCTGTTCTCCAGGAGACTGTCTTGGGTCGGGAGGGAAAGCAACTGTTCAGTGCCTGAAGGATGGTTTCGTCTCATCTGAGTCTAGATGGGCAAAGTGAGTGATTGGAGTAGAGGCTTAAACTTCCTGTTATCCTTAACTAACCCGCTGCTCCATGTGCATCACACTGACAGGGAAATGGCTCTGCAGTAACAGTTCAGATAGTGCGGACATGGGGTCACCTGGTTGCCTGTGATTTTTTTAATGCCTGTGATACATGAGGGAGCATGCAAGAAAAGTCCTTATCTTCTGAGACCCCAGGTAGCCAAGCAGAAAAATGTGTTTAGAGATAGTAGCCTGAGCCAAGGCCAAACTCCATGTTCTATTTGTGGTTGCTGGAAGCATTTGGCCAGCAAATAACAAAAATCACAGAAGCTCCACATTTGAGAGTTAAGTACCATTCCAATGCAGTAAGCTAAAGTTCAAGAAACTCCCCAAAGCTGAACATCCGGCCCCTGAGTCTCACTCGTGTAAGGCAGTTCATCTTTCCCCTTGTTGGTCCCTACAGTCATATGGTGAGTACTGGGTCAGCAAAGGGACACACTGATCGCAGTGATCCAACTTGGTCTCAAACAGATAACAATTACATTAATAATTTAATGAGATAATTACATAATCGAAATGCTGCCCAACAGTATGTTTTTAATCAAGAATTGCTTGACCTGTGGTATCTACTTGCAAGCTCCTGGCCCAGGCGTCCCAGGCAAAATTAAGTTCTTGAACTGCCCTGAGCTCCGCATGCACATGTTTGGCTGAGTCCTTTGTGAGATTACATTTTCAGCTGTATCATATACAAAGGTGACAGTGGTCAGAAAGCAGAAACATAGGTGATTCCAGGCTGACGTTCACACCAGTTTACTGAGAGATGCCTTCGGGACCAGATACCTCTGGAGAGCTCCAGGGTTGTCATCTGACATTGAATAAAACCGGGAACTAAGGTCTGTAAGGGGCTAATTTGTCATTGTTCCTCAGTGCCAGCCTTGTTGCTTGTTCCTCAGGGAGCTTTTTATAATGAAGGGGTTTGCATTTCCATCTATGAGTGCTCTCAAACCACATCCTAGAACAGATGTCTGCTAAGCAGAATACAACACACAGTCCCACTCTCCAAAGTCAGTGCTGCCGATTAACTGTCATAGATGCTAAACCAACAACAAGCCACCATTCGCGGTCCCTTTACTGCTTGCTTTGCCTGTTCTTCCACGGCTGCCTGGGAGTTCCTCTGGGTTACTGCCAGTAACAATGAACACAGCTAACAAATAATAGGCACTCTTATGTTCCTGGGTTGATGCTAAGGTACTTTCTGTAACTCAGTTAAGTCCTCAGAATGATTCTATGAGTTAACAAACTATAATTCTTCTCATTTTATAGTCAAGAGCATTGAGGCTGGGAGGGGTCAGAGAAATCACTTGATGTCATGGCTGCATAGCTGGACTTGGACACAGGCAGACTGACTCTGATGCCATGCTTTGAGCTGCTAAGTAACAAGCCACCTTGTACTGAGACTCCTGAGACCTCAGGCCCAGAGGGCAGCTCACAGGGTTCTGCAGGCCAAATGGCAACCACCTGCCTGGCCCAGCAATCCCAGAATGTACGTGGGCCTGCGGAGTCATTTACACAACAGTCGTGGACATTTGTTCAGCTCTTGCTGTGGGTTAGACTTGGCATAAACCTAGGAGACAAAAATTAAAATGCCCTTGCTCTTGTTCAGCTACTCCACGGCCACCAGGTGGCTTACAGCATGGGTCACTTCACCATTATTCCTGTTAATTGTGACACAGTGGCCTGCTGAGGATTGCTGTAAACAGGAAGTCCAAAGATGCTATTTTGGTGGGGCCAAGGAAGGCTTCTGGAAGGAGTGGATCTGAAACGGGGGTGGAATTCAACTTGCATCTTTCAGGTAATGGGCTTAGGGTGAGAGGGGAAGATGTCACATGAGCAAAAATGCCAAAAGAAATTCAATATGTAGAAGACGAGTCCTTTCAGAATTTTACTGCATCCATCAGCTTTTTATCACCATGACAAAATACCCAAGAAAAATGATTTAGAGTAGGAAAGGTTTATTTTAGTTCATGGTTTCAGAGGTTTCAGTCCATGGTTGGTCATTTCCATTGCTGTAAGCATGATATAAGGCAGGATATCTGGCAGATGAGTGCAGAGGAGGAAAGCTGCTCATCTCACAGCAGTTGGGAAGCAGAGTGGGTAAACAAAGGCAGAGAGGAAGAGACCAGGGACAAGATAGAGTCCCAAGGTGACACCTCCATGATCGATTCTCTTTGGTGAGGCTCCACCTCCTCTTCCCATCACCTTCCAATAATGCCATCAAATGATATTATTAATGGATTAACCTACTGATAAAATCACAGCCCTTATGGTCAAAGTACTTCTGAAAAATCTTTCGGCGAACAACTAAACCTTCAACACCATGAGCCATGCTGGAGGACATGTTGGATCTCAACCATAACAGCTGGTGAAGCTGGGTCCTAAAGAAAATCCAGCAGGTGCAAACTTCCAGCTAAGTAAGGGGATGGGCTGGAGTGAAGGCTTAAAGTGGCACAACTCAGCTTATTTGCAAGTGCACACTCTGCGCTATGATCTCATCAGGACCGGGAGAGAGCGCCTGGTAGCTTGGCCTACAGCACAGACATGTGTTTTGTGTTTCACTTACAGGGGATTTCCTGAATGTTTCACAATGTCACCTTTGTCCCTAAAATGCTTCTGGATCTTTGCCATTCTGGGATGTCCTTCCCACTCTCCAAGCCAATACAGCCAAATAGTTATTAATTTAGAATGACCCAGCAGAGCCAAGATGTCAGCAAATGAGGAAAGGCCCACTGGGACAGTCACTGCTTTCTGGGCCTAGACGCTCCTGCATGTAGAGTTGCAAAACTGAAATTGGAATACCCCACAGAGCCAGGTTCATCCATCAACAGACTTGGATACAGACAGTCTCTCAAGAAGCTTGGGTATCTCCAGCAGGGTCGCTGGGGGGCTGCTGAGTGTGGATGGCAATGCCAGAGATGGTTGCCTCTGTGTGCTCAGCAAATTGCCTCTCTGCCCACCAGAAACACTAGAAAAACCAGGTTGGCATACATGATCGAATCCATCAGGATTTTTCTTTAATTACCAATGCAAGTCATTAACAAACCCCCCAATTGCTCATTTTTGGTTTTGCACACTGAAGCAAGCTATAACCTAGAATGATATGCAAAGACATATAGACACAGAGGGCCAAAACACACAGGACTGAAACATTTTAACAAGGGGTAGCAGCAATTTTCAGTTTAGTTTTAATATAGTTCATCGTTTCTTTAGATTTCTGAGGCCGAAGAATAATTCATGTTCTTTTCCTTCTGTAGAGTCCAAAGATAGTTGGAGGCCTTCCAGGCAACAGTCTGTCTTGCTGACCATGGAGCAGTGGCCTGTGCTTGTGACTCAGGTGTGTAAATCTTCCACCTGTCCATCACTGCTTCTCAGTCTTGCCCTACGTCAGAATCACTGGAGGACCTTGGACAATACCCAACTCTTTCTCTAGCCAATAGGATCAGAATCCCTTGGTTGAGACATGGGAACTGGTATTTCGAAGAGTAAATACATAAAGAAACAAACAAAACCCCGAAGAGAATTCTAATGCCCAGCCTGGAGTGTGATCTAGCTTTACCTGTTACATTGCCTTTGACAGGATTCTGATCTAATTGGCTTGGGGTGGAGCTTGGGCATGACTATTGTCCAGGGTCCTCTGGTGACTCCTTCTTCACCCTCCCTGTCAAAAGGACTGACCTGTTTACCAGGACTCTTCTGCATCTGCTTGACCTCGAGTGGGATAAAGTTTAACGTACAAAAAGTTACTGCTGAAAACAGGACAAGAATGGGGTGCCTGAGACTTGCCTTAATGGTCTTGTAGATAAGGATAATATCCCAGGATTTTGATGGCATTCTGTATGCTTCTGACTTTCAAAATGTTTTCCCCAGCCACAGCTTCCAAGTGCTAAGTCCAGACCTCTGATTACTCAGAGTGCCCCACAAAAGCCCCTTTCCACTCCTGCTTTCCTGGGGTCTGATTGTCATCTACCTGCCACTCTACTACCACTTGCAGTCACACGGGCTCCCACTGTCTGCCAACCTCTGTTTGGTCACAGGGTTCTAGACTCATGGCAAGTGGTGGAAATTAAGGCCAAGTGCCCTATTGGAGTCAGACAGACCTGACCCCATTCTTGATCTTGCACCTTAATGTTACTTGAATATGCGCGAATTGTCTGAGAGTGTATGCAGAGCCCTTAGAGCTGGTACACAGTAACTGCTAACAACATGGATCAGCCACCATATCCCACCAAGTCTCTAATCCTTGTCCTCACATCCCCATTTCCCCTGATCTTGGACTGGCCTTTATCACTCCCATACAAGTCTTCTACAAGTACTACTGGTCAGTGGTTGCTCCATGCTCCACACTAACCGCAGGGACTCTTTGTATAATCTGATGTGTCCTTTCCCTGTTTAAAAACATTTGTGTGGCTCTCTACTAGCTGTCTAATAAAGCCAATATAGCCTCAAGGGCATCTGAGCCTTGGGCATCTATATTCCTTCTGTCCTAGTCATACGTGCATGTATTCATACACAAACACAAGCATGCATTCACACACATATGCAGAAACACACGTGTGTGTTCTTGAACACACATGTACACATCTGTAGGAACACATATGTACATTCATATTTGTGTACACATACTCCCTTTAGCCATAAGAAGCAGCGCATCATGTGCAGACTGGTGGGTACAGGCCAGGGCCTTTCTGCTTTGTTGATGGTTGAGCATGCTCACATTTCCCCTTTCAAGATTCCCTCCCTGCAAGCTTTTCCTGGGCCCAGAGGAAGGGAATTGCTTTCCTCTGTATCCTAGGAGATTGTCATTCATGGCTCCATTTATAGCTCCATTCAGTGCCCCATTCATGGGACCATGCATGGCATCGAACTGCTCTGTATAAAAGGTGACCTCTTCAGAGGTGCTTGGCTGTGAGAGGCTCAAAATGACCAAGACTCTCTTTTCACAATGTCCTCACAGGCAGGAGAAATGGTATTGCTGAGGAACTCTGGTAGATTTAGGACCATGGTTGCCAGTCACACTGCACATGAGAATCACTAGAGTGCTTTGAAAACTACAGATGTCCAGCCTGCATCCTGCCCCTCGCCCTGCAGACAAGCAGCAGCGAGGCCTCTGCAAACTCCCTAGGCAAAGCCAATGTGCAGGCCAGTGTCAGAAGCCCTGCTTTAGGCACAGGGCATCAGCCCCAAACAGCCCAGGTTCTGCCCCACAGAATGTGTTGACAGAGGATAGGTGCTTTAGACAGACAGCATCACCATTTCCTTGTAATCAGGTAGTGAAAGGAGCAGTTCACAAGTAAATACTCTAAGGATGGGCTAGATTTCTAGGGGCTCTTCCAGCTCGGAAATCATCTTTGTGAAAAGTGGGGTTCCAACCTACTTGTTCTCAGTGAGGGATTTTCCAGTAGCTGATTGAGTTGCGTCCCAGGAGAATGGAAACTGTGGGTCACGTACGGAGGAGAGCCTGCCCCTAGGGCCACACCTGCAGACAGATCTGTCATGGGAAGTCAGGGAGGAGACCCAGCTCTGGAGTTCCTAACAGGGTTCGATTCGCCCGGTAGGGGCTCTGGAGCTAACTGGAGAGACCAAGATCACCACATACTGGAACTCTGCCTGGCCAGAAGCAAGCCTATGAGAAGCTGTGCCCTCAAGGCCACCACAGTCCAGACTGCCATGGTTGGCACCTCCCAAACCTACCCAGGACCTGGGACACTCAGAGGACAAGCTACTCCAGGTTCCAGCCCAGGACCCAGAAGCAGATCTTGGTCTCCCTGCTAAGTCAGATGAGATGCACTTAATTCTCTCAACCTCATTTCCAAACATTTACATGATTTGAGTGATTTAATTAGCTGAAAAAGAACTTACCTTGTCAACGTGATTAGCGATTTCTATTAATCGCTGCTTAACTTTTTCCAGATCTTTTCCTTGCCTCTGAAACTTAACAATTTTAAATGTCAGCATTAATAACAGCAAGAATATCAATCAAGTCTCATCCTCCCAGCTCCTGGAAATGTGAAGTCTTGGGCTTTCACAAAGCACCCCGGGCCCTCTGTGTTTTATGGTGAAGCAAGCTCACATCCTACAAGTCATTTCCCCAGCTGGGGACTCCCCGAAACTCCCCGAAGTTCACCCAAGCCAAGTGCTCATAAGACAGTAACTTCTGCAATTTCTCCAGCCTCATAAATAATAGAAGCAGTGACACATCTTGGCAAAGAGAAAATAGACAAGGAGAAGGCAGTCCAAAGCCGTTTTTCATATCGTCAACTTGATTTTAACTTCCTGAGAAACTTTCTATTTGTTTTTAAAAATTGAATAATAAAAGCAATAGAAGCTCATGGCAATGTGTCAAACAATACATAGGAGAATGGATAGAAAGTTAATAAATTCCCATTCTCTTCTCTAATCTGACCTTCCAGAATGGGAACATTTTTCTGAGACATTGTCCAGCTTTTTTCATTCATATGTGTTGAATGAGTCTATGAGAAAATGTCACCAGATTCATACTATGTCTGGAGATGATACATAAATACAGAGAAGATAATTTAAAAGAAAACTAATTCAAAATTAATTAAAAAGAAAAACTAATATAGGACTAAATCATACCTCAAGAAAGTAGGACTTTACTGCCCTGTCTCTATAGCCTTCACTTATTTATTCATTCTGGTTTAGGACGTATCAGACATTTAAAAAACTTAACTTCCAAAAATGTTTTAGGATACAAGCTAAACCCATCCATCATTTCCCGCAAATAATTCTCCTTGTTTGGAGAACTTAACTAGACAGAAACTCTGTTCTTTTTCTGCAGGCTTTGCTATTATTTTATAATATCAGATATTAATATTCTATGCTTTATTAATTCAGAAAAGTACTTTTTCAATGAGTTGTTTTCAATACTTTAAAGAATGCATAGACAATGAAGTTAAAGAAAGCAATAACTTACTGAACTTTTTTTTTTTTTTTTTTTTTTGCAACTGTACTGAGAGATTTCTAAAAGCTCTTACCTCTCGGTTGTCTGCTACGATAACCAGCTCTACATACTTGGTCATCTTGAGGGTCTCTCTTTTATGCTGCCAAAAGTAAATGTAAATTTAATTTCCCTTAGTACCAATTTGAGGCTTCCAGAACACTGACAATATCTCACACCCAAGCACTGGAAGGTGAGACTCTATCCCCACTGGGCTAATTTACCCCAATCCATCTAGAAGTTGTCCCCCAACCCCAACCATCTTTTTGTAAAATCTTTTCAACGTGAGTGATTAGCTTCCATTTCCATTTGAGAAACCATAAAAAGGAGTTTAACCTTCCTGCTAAATCACTGACTGCAAAATCAGAAGAGGTCAAGATCATTATTGAATAAAATGAGCATATCAATAAACAAAATCCAAAGTCTTTCTTTAGGAGGGGAGCCGGTCAAAGGCCACTCTCTTCAGACCACATGCAGCATCTGCGACGATCCCTAAAGACAGTGTGATTCAGTGTCATGGGTGTTCCTGTTACCTTTATGGTCTGAATGTATCTGTTTGAGAAAAGTGGAGGAAAATATACTTTAGACAGAAACTGCATAATCCGGAGGAAACACTGAGAAGTCCATCTCAGGGAGTTTATATTTGTGGCTGATCATGTAAAAATCTAGTTAGAAGCAATGAAGACTGGGGTGGTCTGGAGAACAGAGAAGAGCCAGGCAGATGAACAGAAAGGTGAGAAGGAAGTACTAAGAGAAAAACATACAGGAATAAAGAGAAAGAGAACAGCAAGAAACAGTAAAAATAAGACAGGAATATGCCACTGGAGATTAGGGATTTGGTAAAAGTAGAGCAGCTGAGAAGAATATGGAAACTATATATCAAGGTTCAGGGACAGGGAAGATTTCGGCAGCAGAAATACAGATGCCAAGTAAGGAGGCCTCTGAAGTGGGTTATGTTTTAATCAAGCTTCTTCAAGAAGCATCCACACTCTTCCATGAATTACTGGGAGAATCCCAAAGGCATTTTTAAGAGAAGTGAAGCAATTCAAGGAGGGTGGTCTCAAAAAGCAAACATTAAAAACAAAAACCCAAGCCTTCTGTTTCTGCAATAACACGCAGTTGGAGGAAGTGGGGGTCGGACTGGTCTCTGGTCTCCTTGACTGAAATCGCTGGTTTATGAGTTAAGTACATACTGTGCGTAAGTTGAACACTCGCATATTTTAACCACTCTTTCAGACAAAAGCAAAAGAGGAGTAAAGCATGCTTTGAATCAGACTTCCAGTCACATAATCCTGAGGGAAACATCTTTTTATAAAACAAATCCCCATCAGTCCAGGATCTTCCAAACAGATTTTTACAAGAAAAATGTTTGTATTATAGCGGTGTTCCTGCTTGCTGCCCAGCTGTGCTGATTCATGAATTTAGGTGTCCCTGAAGAAATCTGGAAACCTCATGGAGGAAGGGAAAATAAAGCACCATGAAAGATACAATTTCTCATACTTTTACAATGTTGCAAGGAAAAGAAGTCAAGCTTTATAGCTGTATGGACAGGCAGGTTTTATGGTGATAACTATGTATGTATAAAGGAAAAAAATTAAGCCCCCATGGTGTCCAAGTGTGCAAGCAAAATGAGACACTTCTTGGAAGTGTGAAGGTCTTGCCCCTTCTCCTTACTGAGGGGTCAAAGAAACAGAAATTTCTCTTATCCATGGCTCCCTGATTAAACATGAACAAATTCAGCGAATTAGGCAGAAGACAATAGAGCCTAGGAAATGAAAAAAGAAATTAATTTCTCATGAAAAAAAAAAACGTATTGAAAGGGCTTCAGTTGTTGAGACATTTACGCTTTTCAGACAGCAGAGGGTGAAATCAACGACTAGAGGATATTTCCAACTGGCTTCAGATCATCATTTAGAAAATACACAATTCCAGATAATGAAAACAAACACATGAAGACAATTTTCCTGTCTCTGCACTTTTCAGAGAAGTCCACATTTTCTCATGAATTCAGAGAATTGCAAGCTCAGAGAGAAGCTTAACCACATCATAATAAAAAGCCACGGGGGAGTGGCCGGCTCGCAGCCACGAAGGTTTGCTCTCACTTACAGAGGCTTAAATTACCTCCACATGATTTTCACCTATCCAGGCTGTCCAGTTTCAAACACAAAAAGGAATCAGATTTTAAATTTGTGATATGGAGAACAGCATGTGAAACCAGTTGCTTGACTGAATTTTCACTGTGGGAGTTATGAATAAAAGTCTGTCCCCAAATGGGAACCTAAATTCTGGGAATGCCCCAACAATCCCCACTCCAAGGTGAGGACAGAAGTGTTCCTGAGTCTTGCTTAAGAGAGAAGCAGTCCTCGGGCTTCTCAAAGCCATCACAGCCAAGTTCCCAGAGACAGACCATCCCCCAGACATCCTGCAATGAGTCTGGCCCTGAGAACTTAACCCAATTCCAATTAGAAAAGCAGGCTTGGGTGAGGGGTAAAGGGAGTTCCTATGGCGATCCCTTCTTCACACAGTCGGACGGTCAGACAGTTTGCAGAGCGTTCCTTCATCTCCCAATCACCCGGGAGCTTGCTCTGCACCAGCAGCTGCGTGGGGTACTGGGGACACGGGGATGCACAAGACCAAGTTCCTGCCCACACGAAGCTCACATTTAGTGTGGAATTGGGAGGATTCACAAAGATAAAACACAGTCTGTGCCACAAAGGAAATAAACAGGGTTTGCAGCAAGGATAAAGATGGGGGCAGGCACTAAGTTAGCTGCGATCTGGAGGTTGAGAGGCAGGTATGTGTGGAAAGGGTTCTGGGAACGGTGTTTCCGATGGGTGGAATAGCATCCTGAGGTGGAGGAGAGGCGAGATGGCCGTGAAGCAGCCACAGGCAGCATGGCTGGAATCTTGGGAGCGAGTGCAGTGGGGATGGAGGCCAGGCCAAGGAGGAAAACTGTAATCTAATAATCAAAGAGCAGTGGGAGCCCCAGAATGTGATATTTAAAAAAACATCACTCTGGCAGCTGGGAGGAGCGTGTGAGGGAAGTGAGGGGCTGTGCGGCAGCATGCAGGAAGGGAGGGGGCTGATGATGGTTTGTAGCATCAGCTGCAATCTCCAGATTGTTGAGATGTGCAAATACATTCAAGTTGGGTGTGACATAACCAGACAACCAACTAACTATAGTAATGACCCCGGTCAATATTTCTACTGCTGGTAAGATCAGCAAATGAGATGAATCAAAAGTTTGGTTTATCATCCCAAGCAAGGAAAAATCATTCTCAGCTCAACTCCATGCCATACTGCAAGGTCACTTTATGCATATGGACAAGTGGAGCCCTGAACTCTTTCATCCAAGGCCGTCACGACCACTTGATAATGACTTGCGTGGGGATAATGCCCACTGGTCATATCCACCTGGGACACAGCCTCTGGGGCCTGGCTAACGTGCAAGCCAGCAGAACCAGCAAGTGAATAAGACAACATGCCAGGAGAGTGAGATGAATCTTATAGGCAAATGTCAACAGGGACAAATGGGAAGTAGTGAAACTGGGTCCGAAGGAGCAAGGGCGCAAGTGAAATCTGTTATTTATTTATCCACGGTTTTAGTGGATTTGAGACTCAGTAGGAACCCATTCCTGGAAACGTGGAGCCACAGCTCACACTGACAGATATTCAGAGCCCAGGGCGTGGTGCTGCCTCCCTGCCTCCCTCTCTTCACTGTAAGAATAGCCAAGGCAGAAAGAGAACTTGATACAGCACTGGGGGAAGTACGGAGATGAGGGTGGTTATGTTAGAAAGGAATTAAACATGCTTGCTATAATTAATGAGCTTTCCAATGATTCTGGCAATTTCCCAAGACTCAACTTCTTACTCACTATAAAATATTACCATTGTGGCTAATGCTGCTACCACACTGTGGCTCCGACTAACCAGATAAAATGGGCTGTCTACAGATACAAAGGCAAAGGCACCCATCAGTTCTGCATGGCTGTGTCTGAGGACACACAGCAGCATCTCCTTTTTTTTGCTGTCCTGAATGTACCCAGTAGTCCAAGCAAACATTTCTTCTCAGAGAAGGCAGCAATTTTTACATTTGACTCATAATTATCCATACTAATGGAGGGGAACAATGGTAGAGATAATCCCTAAAGAAAGGATAATTCAACAATAATTTCCATTTGCCTTTAGGATATATTATGTGATTTTCTCCAGTAGCAGATTTAGCCTCTGCCTCCTTTATAGCTTGCCAAAGTGGATGTTGAAATTAGTTTCCATTCTTGAATGCAAAGCCAATGGAGAGGGAAGGCGTCCACGCAGGTGAACTGAATGCTTACGGCGCTTAAGGTTAGACTTAAAAACCTGCAAAGGAGAGAGAAGGCCACGATGCTCCTGTCTCTGTTCCCTTCCAGAAGCAATCTGGGTGCCCACTAACATCTAATGTAGAGCCTTGTAAAAATGATAAACAATATCCCAGGACTATATTAAAGCCGGTGTATCCTCTCAGTGCTGATTGATTCCTGATGCTCTGTGAAGAAAAATGCAAACTTCTGCAGAAAAATCGGAGCCTGCAAACCAATCTTTTGCAATAGTTAACGTTTAGTGGGGGCAGGGAAATGCTGGGAAAAGGCAAGTACAGTTGCTGTGCTGCATAAACGAGATTAATTAGCTGCAGTTACACTGATTTTTTTTTTTTAGTATAAAATAAGGAGCGTAAGTGAGACAGGTAAATTGCATGTGACTTGAATATGTACCTTTCATATTTATCACTGGTGTTATCTGAAATAATCTAGGTAATTCCCATTCCCAAATATTCTACTCATTTGAAGATTAGTTTTTGTACCATTTTCGTTTTATACAAGGAGTTTGAGTCAAGGACATTTTCTCTTGCATAAAAACAATCACAACTCTTTCTAGAGTGATAGAACCAAGGTGAACAGCATCGATGCCTTCCCTTTCTTTTCAATTTAAAGGTTCATTTACACTTCAGTACGCATTATTAACAAAACAGCATCGTTATTTAGGTTCTCCCCATTTCTCTACAAGTCAAATGACTGGAAATTACTGTGCCAATCATATAGAGAACTGTATGCTTAAAGAATTAAAATATGGTCGGCAAGTACAGATCAACTTTGTGCTTCTAAGTGAAATGGCAAACATATTTGAGTGTCATTTAAGCTGTCAAAGTATGAATCACATAATGTCAATAACAGGCATTCAACAAGGTACTCAAAGCAAAAGGCCTTGAAAACAAAATGCAAATGTTCTACTTGTTCATGACCAATAAAGCTACAGCTTAATCACATCTTGTCCAAGGTCTGGAATCAAAGGCAACTGTGTTTGAAGAATGAAATAAGCATGCACGGAACCACAGAGGTAATTCTAATGCTTAAAGATGTCACTCAAGATGGGTAGGGGAGACATGCGGAAGGGAACTGCTTAACTGCTGAGGTAAGTATTCTCAAATTCTGGCCTCTGGGATTCGAATTGTCCTGCCCCTCTGCCCTGCCCTGCCCTGCCATATCAATGTCATGGTGAGCCACAGTAGATAGGAGAGCTCGTCCTTCCTGCAATGGGGCAGAAAAAGAAAAAGGAAAAGAAAAAGAAAAAGAGGTTGCCACAGACAATCTTGGGAAGCCAGTCACAGAGGTTAGGGCCACACAGGCAGAAACCTGAAAGAATGCATGTAAAATTAAAGTTAAGCATCTTGAACTTTTTCAGTTTAGAGCAGTTCAGGGAAACAGACACTTATGCATAGGTATGGAGGGAATTTTAGGAATGAGAAAAAATCATGTGGGATAAGCCTTACTATTTGAATTTATAAAAAGGATTTAGATTGAACCAAAAATAATAGTCAAGAAATGTTGAATGTTAAGTAATGGTCTACTTAACATTGGTTAAGAGAGACAAGAAATGGGAAACATGAAGACCATGTCCCCTGATGGTCAAATGTTAGCATGAGTGACATCAGATCTTGGATTTAAAAATATTTCTTGTCAACTGAGGAAGAGGAAATCCAGACATAAAAATATCAGGCAACTGGTAATAATTTCCTACCTGGTTGTACTCATTTAAATTCATGGCCTCCAATCTAACGGGGGAAGGATACTCTTACTCCTTGCTAATGGAGCTCCACTGTGGCTGTGCAGTCCACATATTGTGGATGCCAAGAGACAGGCAGCCATTGAGGCAGAGGGTTCCGGATAGCCCACAGAAAGCGTCAGGGAGGGAGTCTGTCTGCAGCAAGATCTGCACTGATAACTGCTCTCTCCAGTGTTGTGGCAGGAGATCTTTCAGCAGAGCCAGGGCAGGAGGCCAGAAAACACAGAAGGCTGCAGTGCCCGGAGGAGCAAGGACAGGCGTTTCAGTATGGCCTGCAGGTGGACCACACTCCTTAGCAAAACCACCATGATACAGACTTGGTGCAGGTGAGCAAAGATGGAGCCTTTTCTGTAACCTATCACCTAATAAGAGAACCTAATTGTAAAGCAGACTGCGGATGAAGAAACCGCCATCTGACCTTTCGCCTCCCCTAGCAGAGCAGCCAGAGAGTGGGCTGTGGCCCGTGTGTGTTGTTTGCCATGATCCCGGATCTAGGCCCACCACATGCACCCTCAGAAGATGGGATGAATGGTGACTTTGTCATACTCTGACCCTGATGAGGTGCCTTTACCAGAACATTTTAATGGATCTGAGACTGACACTTGCAATAGTGATAGAGATTTCAGTCTATGATTATGGTCTTCCCCATGATGTCTACTGCCTTCTGACAATGACGATTTGCAGTTCCTAGATGGACTATCTGGAGGCAAAGTTTCTCCAGATCTCCCAGCACTGGTGTCAATAGTTCAAACCCCCGACTTCCCAGAAGCATGAAATTGGGCTTCCCTCTTACCCTTCTGGCCCTTGTCTGAGAGAATGCTGGGAACGGGTCATCTGCAGCCAGGCCCGACATGTCATGGTGCGACCCACATGACCCCCAGATTCTTGTCAGGTTCTTTGCCGGGAAGAGTTTGTATCTATTGGTGGCATTCTTCATTGGTTCTAAGATATAGGTTTCATCTTCAAACATAATAAGTCCCCTATTGAAGAAGAAATAAGAAAAAAATATTAATTTTTAAGAACTATTTTCTATTGCTAAAATATCATTCTTCATGAGGGAAAGAAAAAAGGAAAAATAACAATTTATTTCTATTCTCAGGTTTTAATCAGAAAGGACATTTTTGTGTCATGTGTTTTCACCAGCTTCATTTTGCAACTGTTTTAAAAAGCAAGTGTGAGGAATTTTTGTTCAAAATATTTTATGGTAAAAATGAGATTGCATTTTGCCTTTGTGTGTGGTTCTTTTTAACATCCCAAAGATATATTGCCAGGAAGAAGAGTCCTGAGAAAAGACGTTTCATTTGCCAACAACTATATTTGAATAAGCAGACATGATTCAGAAATCTTTCTTTCTTTTTTAAGGACAAATCCTACATCTAAATCACTTATCTTGATCAGGCGTATTTCCTGAATATTTGAAGAGACTCAGATATAAGAATGAATGCAAATTGATGTTTTGTTGTATCTTACTTATTTAATTTGCAAGAGGTAAGCAAATAAAGGAACCAGTGTAAGTACCCAAAGCATTCAAATTGTTTGTTGGAGGCTAAGTTCAGGCCTCTGGACTCAGTGGACCATCTTTTACAGAATCAAGGAACACTGACAGGAGATGCCCCAGCCTGCGACTGAGAAGGCAGCTTCTGGAGGCTGCAAGCTCCACGTCCAGCTCTGTTACTTACTGTCTGTGTCCTTGACCGCACCTTAATCTCACTTGACTGTGGTATCTTCACCTGGAAGATGGAGATCACAGTAGCTGCTTCTTGGGGTTGCTATGCCATCTGGTAAGAACTTCTAGCCAGCAGAGGGCCCAGTTAGTGCTCGAATGGTGGCACTTCTGTGATTGATAAGTGCAGATCCATGGCTTAGGCTGCAGATCATGTGTTATTCCAAAGACTTAAAATCTTAGGAAAGTCGTGCAGTAAGATAAATATACTTTAGGGGAATGACAATAACGAAGAAAGAATCATTTAATCATTTGAATCAACATTTAGGTTTGGAAAAAGTATAGAGTCTTTTTTTTTTTTTTTTTTTTTGGTGCCGGGGATTGAACTCAGGGCCTTGTGCTTGCTAGGCAAGCGATCTAACCATTGAGCTAAATCCCCAGCCTAGATTCTTTTTTAAAATGGACAAACTAACTAAACATTCTAAGTGGCGGAGATGAAATAGCATTGATCCATGGACCACGCCACCTGTCTGACCTTCTGGAGCTCCAAGCTGAGGCTCTGTCCTTAGATGTTAGCTTAAAGGTGTCAGCATCTTTCAAGTGATAGGGAACTTTGGCTGGAATTTAGTTTTTATGTCTTTCTTTTCCAGAGTTGGACAGAAAAGGGCTTTAATTTAAAAGGTGCTTCCTGATGCTGAAAGAAGGGTTTTCTTGGGAGAAATGGAAGTTCGAGTAATAGTCCCTGGCAGTTCTGTGAATTCCATACATCTAGCAGCTGTTAGGTGATCGCAATATCTGCACTTTAGAGACATACAATATTTTCATACAAAATCATCTGACTGTAAATGGACATTCCTATCACAGTGACTCAATTATTTTTGAGACATGAATTTCTCTAGGCTCTATCAGAATAATTCATGTATATATTCTGTAGTAACCACAGACATTTTCAGATTATTTTAGGAGATGAAAGACTGAAGATGTGACCCATAGACTCCAGGTTCAGGCTATTCGTTCTAACATGTAATTTATACTGCGTCAACCCAAAAGTGTCAGGACACCTCAGACTTCATCAAACAGCTGGAGATGCTGCAGCCTCTACTGGCTTCCCTCAGCTAAGCTGAGCTCGTGTCCTGGGTCTTGCATTATTGCTCTTCTGTTTGTTCAGTCATTTACTCCTTCCCTGCTTAGCGATGGCTGTTCACAGGTGACTATGTAACCATTTTAAAGTTTTAATAGGATGGCAGTATTTCCGTATTCAAGCGGTATGGACAGAAGAGGCCTGAACTGCTCAGCGGGTTTGAGCAGGGCTGGTGAACAGACACACGCTAATCCACACATTACTCTTCGACAGGTTCATTCACTAGTCTTGGTCTGTGAGATGTCATAGGCAGCGGGAGACACAGAAAGAACATGTCTAGGCTGCTGTCACCCTGGCTAAGAGGAGAGCACCAAGACAGGGACTGTCAGACATCGCTGGAGAGTGACACCTGCTGTACGAAGCAGCAGAACTCTTAACTATTCAAGAGAGGGCAAGTGCAAGATGGTTTGGAGTAACTGAAGAATTTTTGATTATTTTCAAATCCTACAGTTCACCTAAAAGTCACTATGTATAACTGTTCTATCCCCACTCCCACCACAAACTAGCATCCGTGATTATCATCAAGTTGATCATTTGGGTATGACTTTGGTCATCAGTTTTGTGAGGCGGCATGAGTCTCTCTCCTTGGGCTTCTCTTTATGAAATAAAATGGAACTTTCTAAGTTTAGAATGGGTAACAGGGACGTTTATTTACTAACATTATTTTAAGTAATCTAGATTAACAAGAAAATGTTGACAAATAGTCAAAGAGAAAATAGAAACGAACACAATTGAAGGAGAAATACAGTTGTGCTAGAAAACAGGCTTTTCTATCCTTAGAAGAAAATGGCACCCACACTGCATTTTGAATTGTAGCATTTAAAATTTTCCATTTATTTAAATAAGCTGAAGACTTACAGTAAAATATGTCACCATGTTCTAATCATGAGAAGTAAATTACGAAAAAGTTTTTCTACTTAGTGGAAAATTTCTAGAAATTATAACATGGTCATAAAAATGTTCTCATGTCTCCTTTTATCTTTTAAGTCATCCAAAGGCCAGATGTTGAGAAATAGGGGTGAAATCCTTCCCTTTGCTCCACACAATTGGCAACCTCTAATACAGTATAATTAAATAATTGCTTTGGACTATCTTGGGTATAATTAATCATTTAGCTCTAAAGATTGCTGGAAACAACACTGGCTACAAAATTCAAGCACTCTGGGTTTCTGAGATGTAAAAATTTGATGTTCTCATAGCCCTCTATGGTCCCAAGTTAGATAAGGGGATGCAATTTGTTTTAAGTTGAATGTCATAAATATTTAGTTGTAAACTTCGAGTTGGAAGAGTCTCAAAGTATGGGATTTAAATCCAGCAGACTTTGAACATAGATTTTTTTCCCCATTTGGTAAAGTAGGGAGAGAAAGATCAGAGGAGAGTTTTCAGTGTTTGGGAAAGATTGAGACAGTGGGTACCTTCTCTAGAGGAATAGTAGGAGATGGGTACTGGACCAGGCATCAGAGGGAGGCTGTGGCCATGTTTTGGGACAGGAGCAAGGAGGCATTGAGAGTGATAAGGGCCACCCCATACCTTGGCTAGATCTCATACAATTTTGGTTCAGCTATGTACTTTTTTTTTTTTTTTTTGCCGTGTACTTTTTATATCTAATGTTCAGTTGATTCTCATGCAGCTGCAGCCCTGACCCTTATCCCTAGTGCCCAAAGTGCTCTGTGGCCCGCAACAGTGCTGGGGATCGAGTTTGGACATGTGTTAATCAACCCCATGTTTTTCTTCCTCCCCCAGCACTATTTGGAAAGGGAAGAAGCAGAAGTAGAAAAGACAGGAGCAAGAGAAATAAGTGGTTGCCATGAAAATTTACAGCCTTTCTTTACAATTTAAAGTCCTGTTAGTTTTTTTTTTAATTCCTTGAATGGAAATGAAGAGGAATCTATTAAAATTTCAAATTGATTTTGTTAGTTTTCAAAGCAAAAATTCAGGAGATCTGTATTCCCTCAAGATAAGTTTTTGTCCTTCTGAAAATTCAATTTTTAATCTTCGAAGCAATGGTGTATTGGGCAATAACAGAGCTTAATGTTGTTGCTCTTATGATGATTTTCTTACTACTCCCAGGCAAGCAGGATAGTGGCACAAGGATTTTGACCACCTGTTATAGGATAGTGATTAGAAAATACGAATTATTCTGGTTAGCTCAGTGTTTGACTGCTAACTGAATTTTCTGGAAAAAGATTTTGGTCTCAATATGCTGTCAGTCATAAGTTAGAGAGGCAGTTGGCATGAAATTTAATTTCAGTCCTTTTTTTGAGGAGCTCATGGGTAAAAGTAATATCCCATCTTATATACATTTCATAAACAGTGAGGGTAGCAACATTAGTAGGCACATAAACACCATAAGGTTTATTTTCGATTAGCAACTTCCGTGTGAACTACTCACATTACAAGTGAATAGATTCTACTCAGGATCCTCCACCAGGTGCAAGCCACGGGGCTAGACCCAAAGGCATGTGGCCTGTGGTTCCCATTTCAAATGTTACTCAAAATCATGGTGGGGACACGTGATGAAAGAGGTTAAAGGTGAAACTTGTTTAAAGGATCTTAACAATAAGTATTACAAGAATAGGTATTGAACATCCTTAATCTGAAAATCCAAAATCTGAAATCAAAAGTACTTAGGGTCCCAAGCATTTCAGATAAGGGATACTCAACCTCTCCTGGCAGATCAATAATAGCAACGACTGCTATGATTTGTGGAGAGATTGCCCTGAGACAGGCCCCTTTTAAAGTAACTCCTTTATCAAGAGTAACTTGCATACTATTAAGTTTATCCTTTTAAAGCAATTCAGTGACTTTTGAAATATTTTGTTGTACAATTCAGAACATTTTCATCATCCTCCAAAAGAAACTCTGTACCCATTAGCAGTCACCCCCCCCCAACCCTTTCCTGCCCCCATGAGTCTGGCCTTGAATGTTTTATTTTCTCTGATATGTACAGCAATCCTGGGTAGCCAATGACACAAGCCCATTTAACTAATGAGGAAACAATGGTAATAGCCCAAGGTCACTGTGTGCCTCCAAAAGATATGTATAAGTGCTAATCCCTGGTATGCATGGGGACTTATTTGGAAAAAGGGTCTTTACAGTTGTAATTAAACTGGCTATCTTAAAATGAGATCATTCTTGACTAGGGTGGTCCCTAAATCTAATGACTTATGTCTTTACAAGTGACAGAAGAGATGCCACAGAGGGAAAAAGGCCAAGAGAAGATGGAGGAGTCACACATCCACAAGTCAAGGGACACCAAGAATTGAAAGAGGCCACCTGCTGCTAGGAGAGAAGCTTAGAAGTGGTCAGCCCTACTGACCCTTGACCTTGAACTTCTGGCCTCCAGAGTAGTGAGGGAGTACATTTCTATTGCTCAAGCCACTCCATGCGTGTAGTCTGTCACAGCAGTCCCAGGACACTAATCTAGTCACACAGCTGGTGAGTGGTAGAGCCAAGATCCTCCCAGTGCACCTGGTTCCCAAGCCTGTTCGTTACTTTAGGCCACACAGGATGGTCACCTCCTCTGTATGGTCACCCAGCATCATGCTCCTGAGGGCACAGATGACTCTGGATGCCAGGTGAAACACGGTTCAGAGCTGCCTAAGGCCAGGTGTCAGCACAACATGGATGCAGTGGCGGGTGAGAAACAGCCTCCTGTGGAGCAGGGATCTTGAAGGCAGTTTGGAAGGGTAGGACTTGAGCCTGTAGGGAGCCCTGGGTCCAGGCCAGTGGCCTTGTACTGAGGTGTAAGGAAGGGCAAGTTGTGCTCTCAGAGGGAGGCTGTGGCTCAAGTGGGGGACCTGTACAGATGGACAGTGTGAGCCACAAAGGAAGCTGGACCTGGAGCACATCACAAAAGAGGCCAGGCCCTTCTGCCTCCATCCACTGCTCTCACCCCTTACTTGAGCATTAGGTCTCCGACTGCCTGTGGGCTTTGGCTCATTGTCCCATACAGTCTCATGGAGACTGAAGTATTGCTTCTAACATACACCCCAGACTCCCAGCCTCCACAACTCTGCCTGCTGTGGCCTCTATCCTGACCCTTGTCCTATGTCCCTCACAGGAGGCCAATCAGTCGTCTGCTCCTTGTATTGCAAGTGTTGGTGGCCACACCTTTGGCCTTGTTGGATGCAGGGTCAGGCCTGTGCTCTATACCTCGGTGCACCCACCCAAAGGTCTTAGGCTATTCTTGGGGCAGCTTCTGTTACAATGACCTTCTAGGCTGATGTATGACCTTCAAGGTCCAGGTTAGACAACCCTTCCTTCAGGATGCCCTGCTGCTCAGTTAGAGATCTTATGCTGAGTTTCCTGTATGGTTTTGTGTACAACTACTTCACATCACAACACTGAATTAAGATAATGTCCAGATCCTTTACACACCCAGAGGGTATTTTCCTTATTTCTTTTGGTTTTCTCAGCAAAGCATCAGGACTGGCATGATCAATAGGTGACCAATGCATGAGTAAATGATCAATAAACATTTGTGGGAATATTGTTGAACAAGCATGGGAGTGAATGCAAGACTTAGATGTGAAGGCCACGGGGAGCCATGGTGGTTCTGAGTGCAGTGGGGACAATATGATCAAATGTAGTTTTGGAACAGGATCTCTGGAGTGAGATGAGGGCTGAACAGAGGGGCATGGAGGCAGGAGAAGGAATGAGAGACCAGTTAGAAGTCTTCGAGTAAGGACTGGAGGAGGGTGGCAGCAGGGCATGAGAGAGGAGGGAGTGGTGAAGAGGAAGACATCAGGGAGAACGTGCAGGGCCTGGGTGACTGGAGGGTTATATCTCAAGCTCCCTAGGAGTCAAGCTCAAAGTCTGAGAGGGTGCGAACTTTGAATGGAAGAGGGACTGGTGGGGAGTCAGTCTGCAGATATATCTAGAATTCGGATTTAGGCACTTCTAGTTTTGAGAGCAAGCAGGGCCTCATGGGGCCAGGAGCTTGGCCTTGGGTGCCCTTTAGGAGGAAAGCAGTACATCCTTGGAGCTGGCTGAGAGTTGCTTCTGACTCACCATGCTCTCTTTGATGCCTACCCAAGATGCCCCAACACCTCCACCTGAGGGAGCAGAAGGGAGGAAAAAGCAGAGCACAGCAGTGGCCAGAGATGCACGGCCAGAGATGCATGACCAGAGCATCAGAGGACAGCCAGGGAAGGTAGCCAGACAGAGAGAGCAGACAGTAACAAGTACAAAAGTGAACGCCAGATTGGCTTTATTTCTACTTTTATGCTACTTCCTTCCTTGATATGATCTACTACATACTAAAAGAGTTTTGAAAATTGGACTGGCTTGGATTAAAGTTCATTGACCCCTAAGTGAGGGGGAGGAGCACATTATCACACCGACACTGAACACATAAAACGCGCAGGTGTAGGACGCACCAGTGTGACTGGTCTTGGTTCCTGCCTTCTCGAAACTCAGGGTCTTGTGCGCAGGAAGGTAACAGCAAAGGTTGACCTTCTGGGGCTTTAGATCACTTGCCACTGGCCATTTAGGCTGAGCTGAGAATCTGGAGGAACCAAACCCATGCCCTCTGAGAACTTCAGACTTCCGCTGCGAGGGGCAGGAAGGCCACTGAACACCTGAGACCCTGGGGGTGGCTCATTTCCAGGCCTCGCTGCCCTCCTTCTGTTTAGTTTGCCTCCTAAGAAGCTATTCTCCTTTTAGTTTCTCAGCTGATATTTTTAATATGTCAATTAGATTTGTTTGTTAAATTATAAATAATAATACTGGATCTACACAACACTTATTTTACAATGATTATTTCTGTCCTGATGACTAAATTGCATATTAATTATTTTTGCTATAGTGGTTATCCCAGATCCCATGGACCATTCCACTGATTAAATCTATCCTTTGAAAAATAAATTGATGACTTTTTAAATAGTACAGGGCAAGAAATATTCCTGCATTTTGGGTTATATTTGTTTTTATTATATAAAATTTGGTGGATCAAATGACATATTACAGATTTAAAACCAATGCAAAGTTTTCAAGGAACACGATAACATGTGTACTTATTCAGGTACAGATAGCCACACATCTTGGTGTTTTTATTTAGCTAAGTTTATGAGACCATCTTCTGCTGTCTGTCATCTAAGCCGTAGTGCTAGGAGCTCTGGATTGCATTCAGGATCTAGAAGGAAAGGGCCAGAAACATCCCCTGCCTGAAGCCTCTTACCACAGGGTGAGTGGAGGCAGAGCAAAGAACAGCACTTATGGTCAGTGGACTAAGGAAGGACAGGTACCTAAGACTGGATGTAGACAAATATTTATGAAACATCTACTATGCTACAGAGATTAAGCCATGTGAGTGAGCAAAGGCTTTCTGTGATAGTTCAGGCTGAGTCGGATGGAAAGGAGGCTGAGGAGCTGAGGGGGCCAGATCCTGGAGGAGACATGGTTTGTTTGGGCTTTGATGGAAGAGTGGACCTTCCAAAGCCAAAGGGGAGCTGGGGTAGAGGTGCGTCCCTGTGAGCAGGGTGCATTCAGCAAGAAACAGTGTGGGGCATGTTCTGGACTCAACCAGAAAACAGTGAGGAACAGGGAGGATTCCTGAGGAACAGGGTGGGGGTGGTGACAGTAAGGGCGAAAAAGAATGTTGGATGCAAATTGTGCAAGAGAAGAAATATAGACCCTGGTTCAGCCAGACTCGGGTTTAAGGCCGAGTTTTGCCCTTTATAACTAAGGGACGGTGGGGAAGACACTTCATAGTCTGCTCTGTGTAAACCAAGGAACATAATTACTGGCTCATGGCTTCTGTGGGCATCCACAAGAACATACAAGAGCTCTGTGCACGGGCAGGAGGGGCCTCTTCCTCTCTCTTGAGGTACAGTGGGACCAGGAGGGCATGTGCAGGCTACACCTGCTGCATCCTGGGATAGTGAGCAAGGTGATTTAAACAGCACGCTGGGGCGCTTGGGGCCACAAGAAGGAGCGCCGGGCTCACTGCCTCCAAGCTGCGGCATGGGGACCAGGCCCTAAGGGTGCTCAGCAAGGGGTGGCAATGACACCCGTCTCTGCCCCCACGAAAGCAGATTGCATATGTGCTGTTGAAGTGAGCACTGACAGCAGCTGTAACAGTGACCAAACAATCTGACACACGCCAGTCGTCATCATCACCCACCGAGTGTGTGTGAGTGTACAGAGTACATGAATGTGAAAGTGTGTGGCTGCGCATGTGAGTGTGTGCAGCCTTGTACTTGGGTGTCATAGATTCTTATTTAAAAGTGAAATAGCACTTGGGTATAGTGTCACATGCCTATAATCCCAGCTAATCATCAGGCTGAGGCGGGAGCATCCCAAGTTTGAGGCCAGCCTTGGCTACCTAGTGAGATCCTGTCTCAAAATAAAAAAGTAAAAATGGCTGGGGATGTAACTCAATAGTAAAGTGACCCTGAGTTCAATGCCCAATACCAAAAGAAAGGAAGAAAGGAAAGAAGGGAGGGAGGCTGGGTGCAAGGGATGGAGGAAGAAAGAAAAGGAAAAAGAAAGCACTAGTACAGTCAAACTCCAGCCCTCAGCCCTGGGATATCCTTTATCTAGTCGGTAAAAGCTCAGCTCCAGTTGATCACAGCAGCAGTGGTTCCTCAAGAAATTAAGCCAGATTTCACCCTTTGCCTGCAGCTGATGGGGAAACCTGCGGTTCACTCGGAAAGCCAGAGCCCATCCACAAAACTTGTTCCAGAGATCTGAGCAGGAAGCTGCAGGGTGCGGTAGAAGAACAAGAAAACAAATAAGAGACAAACTCTTTGCTGGAGGAGCTTGGGCTCTAGCTGGGGAGCCAAAGGGAATGGGAATGCTGAATTTGGGAACAAATCATAGCTCAGCGATACGGCTACTGTGATGATCTAGCAGGACTATGTCAGGCCTGGACGCATCTGTCCTATTCCACATGACATTAGGTGAACTCCTCTAGAGTGACTCTGGCCTGTCTCCCATCGCTGTGACACGTCACTCTGCACTGCGGTGTGGCGCAGTCAGCAGGAGGCTTACTCACTAGTAGGGATGATAGGCAGAACCAGCAGGAACAAAAGAGAGACCAGGATGTAAAAGGGAGAGGAGAAACCGGAACACTGCACAAGGTGGTACCGTGCAGGGACAGCGTCCAGGGAGATGGGTGATACAATTGACTCATGGCCTGCATTTTCCGTTTCATTTGGAGTAATTTCCAAGCAAGAAGCAGCTCTGCCACTGAACCCGTTTCTGTGACCTCTTTCCATGCAGTGCTTTGGTCAGTCCCTCCCCAAAGGAGCTGTTTCTTCTCTAAGTGCCCTTTCCACTGGGCTCTTTATATCCTTTCCTTTTCTTTTTCCCTTCAAATTTCTAATGATGGAAAGTGAATTACTTGGTCACCTCCTCTTTTGTTCATTCCAGCACAGAGTTGTCCTTGCCTGCCCAGCTTCGATTAAACCTTTCTTGCAGGAGCGTGGGGTGCTCCTGTGGGTTCTCCCTAATGTGTCTTCTAGCACGCTCACTAATGTGTCCCCCAGGACACTCACGCTTCCCTTCACCTTTCTGGATCACAACATGCTTTCAGAGCACATTGTATTTGATAGAATTTTTATTCTTATTTTCTTCCTTAATGTCTCCCAGGCTGGTGCTACTATAGATAAATGTCTTTTTCTCTATTTCCAGCTCCAATCGATTCTTGTGTCAGGAAGCAGTTGATTGAATATAACGTTCCCCACTCTGGTCAGATTCTTTACTTGCGAGATTGTAAAGTTGACTGCATGGCTCTGGAATTTCTGTGTTGATGCACGGTCTGCTGCTTTCGTAACAATAGCACGCAGATCTGGGAAGCTGAAACCCTCGGGAGCTCACAGCGAGGTGCTCCTTAGACCCACACAGCTGTCTCTATCAAGGTTCCATCTTGGTGGCTGGTGGCCCCAGATGACCAGCACTTCTTCTGAATTCCTTGAGTCCTGGCCATGAGAATTTCATAACGTTTCTCTCTGACAAATTTGGGATTTGTGCCAGGTATCACTGAGGGAACCTCCTCCAGGTGCTGGGGACAAGAGGAGGATGCTGAGACTCAGACAGGGAGGGTGACTCTACCATGTGATAGGACCCGGGGAGCCCGACAGTTACCTGCGCCTTTGTGGGGGTTGAAGAACTTAGGCAAGTGCCAGAACAGCGGGACAGTAGGGCAACCCGGTGAGGGGGATTGTGGAGACTGAGTGGACCTGCGGGTGTTGAGGGCAACGTTTTACTGTTTGGAGGTCACTCTTGGATACTTGACTCACTCGTTCATCTAACTGGTTGATGTCAGTGCTTCAAAAACTGCTTTACTGAAGGTAAAAAAGGGACTGTCAGGAGCACCCTCGAGACATCCTTTTCTCTTTACCCATCTGGAATTTGGTTTTTGAGTGGAAACCCCTGACAGTGAGACTAATCTTGCAGAACCCCACTGATGGACATCCTCAGTGCTGACGACCTACCACTGGCGGAGGAGGCCTATTTGTTCTGAGCATCCTGGGTTCTCATAGTCATTTTTCTGCCAAAAGACCACTGCTTTTCTTTGGGGCCTTCACCCTTTCCCTGCTCCGGGCATGTGCGGCTGGGTACACATTACCCTCAGCCAGACAAGATGCAGACACAGAACTCGTTGAGCCAGCGCACAGTTCCCCCTCCATCCACTGTTTTGTTTCAGGGACAGGCAGGAACAATAACAAATGCACCTGGAGGATCTTTTCTGAGCTTGGAAGAAAGGCTGTCATTCTCCCCTTGACACCTGAAGCTGCGGACCTAGTGTTGCTGGTGGCCTCTTTGTCATCAAAATCCCCCCTCCTCCCCTTCAGCACAATATACTAGCTATGCCCACTATAGGCTGAATGTTTGTCCCCGCACCACCAATTCATATGTTCAAGTTTTAATCCCCAACATGATGCTATCAGAAAGTGGGGCTTTCGGAGGGTGAGTGGGTTTAGATGAGGTCCAGAAAAGGACGATAAGAGGAAGCAGCAGCGAGCTTCCTCTCTCTGTGCATGTCAGAAGAATCCTGTGAGCATACAGCATGACGGTGGCCACTTACGAGCCAAAAGAAAGGAACTCTGATGGAAACCTCTTATTGGCACCTTGATCTTGGACTTTCTGCCTCTGGAAATGTGACAAATATATTTGTATTGTTTAAGCCACCCAGTCTGTGGTATTTTGTGTGGTTGTGCAAGTTAACTAAGATAGTGTCTGAGAAGGAAAACAACACCGAAGCAGGAGGAAGCTAGAGAGCGAGCAAATGGACCCTGATAACAACAGTCGGGACCGAGCTCAGGCCCTACTCGAAGCCATCTGGACTTTCTAGTAGCAAAAGTTCACCTTTGTGTTTTTAATACACTGACTTTCACATTAAATTAAAGCCTGGAAATACTTAGCCTTCAATAAATGGTTTTGAACAAACAGATCCATGTTTTAAGGTCCTGAGAGATACAACAATACAGCATGGACTTTCCCTTTCCGTGTGTGCGTGAAAGAATCTACCTTCAAGCATACTGCACACCACGTAGGAGCAGGTCATTTTGGTGGGCCTCACCATCATGACCTTGCCCGTCTTGGCCTCGATTCCCTGAGGGACAGCGCAGCTTTGCACAGAATTAGCTCAGGAGTGTTGCACGCACACACACACCTCCCTGAATGGTCCAGAAGGGTGAGAGGCTGGCCCAGGAGAAGGGTTTCTGTTTGTTTGGTTGGTTGGTGACACAGGGGATCAAAACTAGGGCCTTTGCACTGAGCTATACTCCCAGCCCCCTACCTCTTTTTACTTTATATTTTGAGACAGAGTCTCACTAAGTTGCTGAATTGTCCAGGTTGACCTCAAACTTGGGGTCCTCAGGTCTCAGCCTCCCAGAGTGCTGAGATTACGGGCATGAGCCATCATGCCCAGCTTGGGGCTGAGGGCTTTTGATTGGGTCCTCACCAGAGGTAGGCATAGGGTTTCGCCTATAGCTCACTACATTTATTATCAAAATCACCGCATCAGCTAGAGACTTCATCTCCATTTAACTAAGAGACTGGGGCTCAGAAAGGTGCAGCCACTTGATCACCACTTCACAGCTAGTTCACTGCCTGCCCTCGCACTCTGTGTGGTGGTCTCAGTCTTCCCACCTTGGACTTCACCTTCATTCTAGGTGCTGCCAGGTCTGACCTCATCCTGTCCCCTTCAGTCTCCTCCAAGAGCCCAAGCTCTGGTTTCCCATGCAAACTGGGCCTTTACGCCAGATAACGCTTTAATCTTCTAACTGACCCCATCCCCACACCCTTTGCATCAAGCCTTCCCACTGTGCTCCTCACGGTCCCTCCTCAGATCCTGCCCCAGTCAAACCTCTTCCAGAATGTTTTTGGCATCTCCATCCCCCAGCAGAGATCTGGCTAACCTCTGTGGTCACCACCTCCCTGCAGCCCCTCAAGACAACATGTCATTGTTTAAATGTCTTCCTTTCCATACCTTGCTCCTTGAAAACAACCGGCTGTCCTGTCTGCTCCATGGTCACTTCCAGCCTCTCTTCTGAGCATCCAGCATGTGTACGGGGTCTGTGCATGTACTGGAGATGCTTGCAGGCCACAGACACACCACCATTTTCCTTACAGTCACAGAAACTTGCTGCTTTTGTATGTTTTTGCCTACACTGCCTTGGGGAAGTGGCTCTCTCATACAAGCAAAAGTTAAAAGAGGCATCCATGTCTAACGGCCTTAGAGACATTGCTAGATGGTGGCATGTCCACACTTGCCACCGCTGCCCAGACCCTGCCATTCTCCCGTGATCACCGCAAAGACTCCCTGCCACCCTCCTGCTCTGTACATGTCCTCCCCAGTCTACTCCCACCTGGCAGCTGGAGCAGCCCTGTGGGAACCTCGACTCAGCCATGTCACCTGGGCTTAATGCTCTCGTGGTACCCGTCACAGCCAGGGGCCACAGGATATCTGCTCTCCCTCCACATCCCACATGGTATGCCTTTCCATGTCCCCACTGACCTCATCTTCCTTCCCTACCTCCCCCCCGCTCCCAGTCACCCGCTGCTCTGTGCAGAGGCTCTGTGCATGCTGTACCTCGGCCAGGACTAAGCTTCCTGCTGATGGCTGAGGGCACGTCCCACCTTCTTTCAAAACTCCCTGGCCTCCTCTTGCCTTTCTTGTCCTGCACCTCGGCTTCATCCTCTTCCTGGTCCTTCCTATCACACATACACTCTGTTCTTTGCTGCCTTCTAGAATGTGCTCCTGGAGGGACATCTTTTGTTCACTGCTGAGTCTCCAAGACCTAGAAAATGCTGGCACCAGAGATATGCTCAAGGGAACTTTACTGAATGAAGAAGTAACTGGAGAGAAACAAATTCAAACGAGGCCTCTTCTTCACTTCCCAGAGTAGCAGACATGTTAACGTTCAACAGTGTCCACTAACAGGACATCAGAAATGCTTTTGAAAACCAGTGCTTCTTCAACTCCTGACTGTGTTACATGCTTGAAATGAGAGGCAGGAGATATACACCCCAGTTTGTTTCCATTTTTACCTGAGTGGGGTTGGAGTAGGGTGAAAAGGGGAGAGAACAACTCTGTGTACATATTCCTAGATTGCAACAGTAAGCATTTCAACATAAATCAAATACATCCACATTGGGGCAGTGTGAGTAAATCAAACTCACGTTCTCTGCTGGCCAGCGTGGGAGTCAAGGCAGTCTTTGAAGAACAAAGCGACAGAACTGGTTGGTAATAGTGAAAATGCTCATGATCTCCTTATCTCGTTCCCCTTCCCTCATTAAGCTCCTCCACAGAGGCCCAGGCAGGACACACTGCCAGCATCATGTAGGGAGCAAAGTGTTAGGTGCAATTGAGAAAACCTGGAAATCACTGACATGCACATCATGCGGGAACGAGAAGATAAAATGTGACATATCCGTCAAATGAAATGCTTTATAGCTGTTAAAGGAATGTACCAGCCCCTCATGAACCAAAGAGGATGTTGAACAGAAAGGCAAATCTCAGGATGAAGCAGAGAAGATGCCATTTTGTATGTATTGTGTTGTGTATGCATGTTGTGCTATGCATGTGATTGCATCATTGGCAGTATGTATGATGAGGCTGTGTTATGTTGTCTGTGATTGTGAACTGCAGCATGTGTGTTACATGTTCCCATTCACCACAATGCCACACAGAACTTACAAAGACGTTACTGTTACCACTGACATAGAAAGTGCAATCCTGCTTTTAAACTCAAGCTAGTACTTTCTTCCAGCTCCTTCCCTCCTGGTTCACGAGCCCAAACCACCCAGGACTTTGAAGATACAAGCTGTTAGCTCACAAACTCAATAAATAAGCCAGTTAAAAGGCCAAGGCAGGTGGAAACTTGTTAGACAAATGGTTTTCCCGGGGAGGACATAAGAGCCAGCTGATGGCTAACAACTGTGATTTGGAAGGAAGAGGGCTGTGAGGAAAGCCTAAGGTTGGCTTGTCCAGCAACAAAAGGAGTTTGTTTCTTGCACTGTGCCCATAGAATAGCAGCAACCCCCTACCAAGGCACGCCTGTACTCAACTCACTTTGGATGTTGCTAAATTTGTTCCTTTATTTTGTTTCCTAATACAAGGGGGGCCTTTTAAGCTTTTATTAAGCCAGCAACTGCAACTTTAGTATGTACCATCCAATCTTTTTAGACAGGGAATTATAAAGCTTCAGAGGCATAGAAATGAAAGATAATTCACATAATACCAGTTTCTGAAACTCAGGCCCACCAGGCCTGAGAAAGTCCTTCAAAGAGGTGCAGTGGAGAGAAGTTAAGATCCTAAGTAAACCACGCTGCTATGAGTAGTCAAGCCAGGGCCTCCACCTCTTACCCAGGTGGAGGGGCACCGGTACTTTGAACCCCATTACTCCTTCCCCGTGCTTTAGAGTGAATGGGAAAAGATAGAGGTGGTCTGCGGTTGGTGTGCTTAGGACCAAAGCTGCCACTGTCACGGCCACTTACCTGAGACCAGAGCAAGTGCTGAGACTGACCATCGAACTATCATATCCTTGCACGTGTCCATGGTAGTAACAATGACTCTAAAAGGGACAACAGAGAAGACTGGCTCAGTGATAAGATCTTCTTGCCCACTTATAATAAGTCAATTGTTTTTAAGTCTTTCCACTTGATTTTAGCCCTAGAGTTTCCTTTTGCTTGAAATATTGCATGAACATCCTTAATATTTAAAGCTAAGCCTAACATGAGCTGGCCAGGATCTACGGTCAGCGTATCTGATTTGTTTAGCGATTATCAGTAGGGATTTAAAATGCATCAGTTCCATTCCTGTCTCTCTGACATCCTCCAGGAAAGCCCTGATGCAGGGCGTTTTACAAAATCCAGCAGCAGAACAAATCATGTTGACGTCGCCATTTTACCCTCATGTACGTTGTCTTTGGTAATGAGATGAGGAGCTGTATGTGGTATTTAAGCACACTGTGAAATGTAATAAAACGAGGCCTGAATCTATGGCTTATGGAAACATAAAAAGCAGATGAGAGGAAGGGGGAGAGGACAGAAAGAGGGGACTTCACTGAATTACCAATTGAGAGCTGAGAGCCTGTCTCAGCAGGAAGTCAAAACCGGAAGGTCTTCTAAATCAAAGACAAAATTCCTGTGTGACATACCTGCAACCTTCTGTTCTTTAACAATGTCACCGCTTGCAAAAAGACACCACAGCATGACACTTCCTTAGTAAGGATGGATATCTGTCCAGACTCAAGGTTAATTTTATTGTTGAACAGAGGTTATGCTGCAGCCCCAATTAAAGGGTTGACCAGCAAGAAGTAGCTGGGCACACACAACACTCCTCATTCAAGTCCTCTGAATGCCAGCTACATTCAGGGTCCCCACAGGGAAGGGACGAAGTGGACACTCAGATTCAGCCTGTCCTCACTCTTCCTGTCATAGCAAATGGCTCCCTTACTCATGACAAGAGTAACTCACTTTTTTCTAGGGCAAGGCTTAGCATTCCACTGTCCTGCCAACAAGACCACAATGACTTTGCTAAGCAAAAGGGCCAGATGGGTTTGAGTGACAGACAAAATCGACTAACACTATGAGAAAGGGACTAAAGTGACTTCACTGTCACAAAGTAGAGGACAATCTTCCGGGATCATCCAAAAGGCAATGAAAGGAAGGAGAAGGGAAGGCTGTAGGGACACTTTTACTGTGTGTGACTTTTTCTTATTGATTTCAGGACCTCTGTATATATTTAAGACATTAATATTTTACTTGTTATTATGTAGGAAATGTCTTTTAACCTTGCTGATGATATTTTTTGTCTTTCAGAGTTTCCGACTTCCGTAAGTTCAGTTTCATTTGTCTCTGAGTTTCGTGTGTTACTAAAGGCCGCTTTCTTCAAGGTCATAGATAAGTTCTTCTTTATTTTCTTCTAATTTTATAGTCTTACAATTAGTTCATAAATCTGTCTGGAATTTATTTAAAACCTAGAGGAGTGTGGTTGGAATCCAGTTTTCTCCTCCAAACTATTAGCAGCTCTTCTTCGCCCCATTTGTCCTTCCTCACTGATCTAGAATGCTACCTTTGCATGTGTCCAACACCTGCAATGTGTTTGTAGCTTCACTTTTACACCCTTTGGTCCCCCAGGCAATCCTCCATTTGTTTGTTCCTGTGCCTAGGTTACACTGTTTTAATTACAATCGTTTTATATGGCATTTTGATATCTGATAGAACAAGTTCTCTTTCAAAATTAAGATTAAATTCCCACACCACAAATGTCATCATTTTAAAGCGTGCCATTATAGGGGGTTGTGGTACGTTTATAGTATGTATAACACCTGATTTCCTCCATTGCTCAATTCCATAACTTTATGCAATGATTACTACTATTTAATTCCAGAACATTTTTATTACCCACCCCCCAGAGAAACTTGGAATCTATCAGCAGCTCTTCCTCACTGCCCTGTCCCCCAGCCCCTAGCAACCATTCATCTACTTTCTGTTTCTATGGCCTCACCTGTTCTGTTCATTTCATATAAACGGACTTATACAAAATATGGTCTTGGGATGCACTTCTTTCACTTAGCCTGATGTTTTCAAGGTTCATTCATGTTGTAGAAAGTATCAGTACTTTGTTTCTTTTGTTGCTGAATGATATTCCATCATATGGATACATTGCATTTTGCTTATTTTTACTTTTTACTGTGACTTGCAAATATTTTCTCTGATTTTATGGGTTGTCTTTTTATTTTCTTGGTTGTGTATTTTGAAGCAAAAAGTTTCTTAATTTTGAGAAGGTCCAACTTGTCTGTTTTTCCTTTGCTTGCTTACGGTCTGGGGGACATACGTAAGAAACTATTATCTAAGGTCATGAAGATTTACACCTGTTTTAAGAGTTTTACAGGTTTAGCTCTTATATTCAGATCCATAATCCATTTTGGATTAATTTTTGCATAAGGTTGGAAGTAGAAGCACAACTTCATTCTTCTGCATGTGGATATCAAGTTATCCCAGAACCACACATTGAAAAGACTCTTCTTTCCCCCATTTAATGTTCTTCAGAGCAGGCTTGAAAAATTGTTCTTTCTTCAAAGGGTTATGAGCTATCATTGCCTGTTTTCTCCTTCAGATGAATTTGAGAGTCAAATTTTAAACTCTGTAATCATCCATTGAGATTTCAGCTCGGGCTACATTGCAGGTATAGGTAAATTGGTGAAGGAGCTGTATTTTCACATATGTATTAAATCTCTCCTTTTAACAATGTCATTTTTATACCCTTCAGTTAATTTTAATATTATTTTACACATGGCTATTGGAAATTTTTTAAGCTCATATATAGGTATTGCATAGCTTTGTTGATATCTTGAATTGTATCTTCTTTCTGTTATGTCTTATACATGACTATTTTTAATGTAAAGGAAAGCATTTACTTTTGTTAGGTTGATCTATCAGACATCTTGTTGGATCATCTTATCAATTTAATAGTTTTTGCCTTTCTTGGATTTTCTATGTTGTTGATCATTGCAACTTCTAACAAAGTCTTGTGGGCTCTTTTCTGGACCCTCACCAACACATTCAGTAGTGGGATGGCTGGTGTCCACGGGCCAGTGCAGTAGAGGGAACTTCCTGGGGAGAGTGTGTCCACCAGTAAGGAGAAGGGGACAGTTTAGGCTTGGGGCTTAGTTTTGTTTGGCTAGAAGACTGCGGCACTCACAGTGCCATCCCTGTTCCTCTTCCAGCAAGGCAGATGACTAAGAAGTGATGCCTGGGGGGATTGGGCAGCTGCCATATCTGACACCCACCCACCAGGCCATCAGGGAGGGCAGCCCTTGTAGCTAGTGGGCCTCCTTAGCATGTGTGTGAAATGGATTTTGGACTGCTCCATTGTCCCCTCCTCTCTATGTGACTCTTTGTCAGGTACTTAGGACAGGAATGACGATAATTCTCAGACCATGAGGGGATCATCTAATTTGATGGCAATGCCCTGGGGAATCGGGGAATGGGAAGGATCCTGGTCCCCTCCCAAGCTGTATGTGGAGGGTGGGGGGTTTCAGCATCAGCGGCTGCTGTTGCAGTTCAGACTACCTGGGCTGACAGGAATGACTGTGTTTTGACTGCCTCTGATCTTTGGGGTCCGTCATACAATTCCCCCCATTTCAGAGAAATATGAAATGCTGCGATAGGCAGCGAAATACAGGTTAAGAAATTAAAAACCAAATAGTGACTACAATCTTAATTAGCAACCTTTGGAACTTCAAACTCACTTATGCTTAATTTCTATTTGTAATAGATTTATCAAACATGTTTTCAAATTAAATACACAAAAACATAAGCTCATTAAAGAATGAGCTGAGAACAAATTAGTATCATATTAATTTCCAGTTCAACGACTTGGTTAAATATTGTTTATAAAAGGGGTGTTGCATTTTAGCTCTTCTAAACTCTTCTTTAAATAAACAATCCCACCTCTCTTAGTCATCACAAGAGTTAATGATGTATTTCTCAGCTCTAACACTACTTTGGATTTCCCTTCAAATGGCTAACAAGTGCATTTCTCACTCCCAGTTGGGAATATCTTCTTAGATTACTAAATATAATTGCTAGAACTCCAAACTGCAGATTCTCCAGGACAATTCCAACTCTGTGAAATTTATTCTTTTTCACCATGACTCATAAAACATGCAAACAAATGTGATTTGGTTTTTATAAATTTCACAACTCAGGAAGACAAGGTGGTTACACCAAGGTATGTCCTGTGGTTGGGGAATTTTACTGTGGAAGTGAAGGGGAGACACTTTCCGATCCTGCTTGGGGGACTGACTCTCTTAGGCAGGAAGCACCACGGTCAGGGTCCAGCAGTGTCTGCCCTGATATTCTGGGTATGTGTAGTCTTGAATCCTTGGCCAGGCTGTCTCCACACACTGATTCTAAAAGGCAAGTACTAAGCAGGCCTTGTGACTCACGAATTCTTGGCCTGTTAGGTCTGGATGTGCCACACCAGTGGGAGACAGAACAGGCAGCCATGGTGCCCAAGAAGGTTCTAAACCCCAGGGTCCCCTGGACCTGCTGCTTACCACAGCTGCCCTCGCTGGGGAGCCGCAGCCCCTGCTCTCTGCGCAGACTTTCCCAGACTGTGTCCATCTCCTTTCTCTGATTACTCCAAAGGCATCAAACTGTACAGTCACCTTTTCTCTTGCTCAGATCCCTAAAGACAGCACTGAATCAAATGTTGTCTACTAGGACAGTCAGCTTTGCCTCATTCTGCTGATCCAATACATTTTATTTCTACCAACAAAACCTAACATAGAAAAAGGTCCCAAACATGCATAACCACAAAATTATATCTTTCCCTTTACAGAACCTCTAACCATATATTTTATATACTTATTATTTAACTTAATGCATTTCTCCACTCCAGTAAAACACATTTTCCTTCTGTTTAATACTATCAATCAAATATAATGGTGGGTAAGAGGAAGATAGTATAAGAACTCTTGAACTTGAAAATTGGTAGCCCTCAACTCTGCCCTGCGGGAAGTCAAATCAAACTTCTCTTACTCAACTCCCAGCAGACTAGAAAGAAAGGAATTTTATATGCTAAAGTGGTAACAAAAATGGCTTGACCGTGTGATTAAAAAGCACCGCTAGCAGACAAAGTCTGTGAGAGGGAAGTGTTTCCAGTGCTTTTCTTCCTGGGAACTCAGAGTACCCCGCTCCCCCGGCCACAGGCAACACGGTAAACTACTTTGATTCAGTGCTTAAATCACAAAATGTTTTAGCTGTAAGGAAGCTGGAGGCCACTGAGGGCCAACCTTGTCCTTCCAACAAGATTCTCCCTTGAATAGACGTAGAAACCAAGACCCTGCTGGTGAAGCGGCCTTCAGAGGTCACAGAGGTGACTGCTGGCAGGCCCGCAGGGGTGGGAGGATCAGGCCGCTCAGCGCGGGGCAGACAGCTCCCTCCCATACCTTGTTGTGGGGAACTTGTACTCCCGCAGGTTTTTCTGTTCTTAAAACAAAAAGCCTTTGCCTGAAATGCACACTTACATAGAATGCTGCCTTAAGTACAGCCTCGTAACGATGTCACTCATGGGATCACAGGAAAGTGAAGTCATTTTTAAACTCTGAGAGAAGTCTGCAAACGGGGGTCTATGGGGGTGTGCTCGCCTGCCTGTGCGCCAGCCTGCACATCAGCACGACCGGTCAAGGCACCACAGATCACATGTTTGCTTGAGCTCAAACAAGGTGACAGTGCATTCAAGCAAAGGACAAAGTGACTTTGCAGTCCGTGTGTTTAGAGCCTTGAGAATGTGCAGAACAGGGTTGTTAAGAAAGCAGCCGCCACACCCATCCTCCCAGGGCTATCTCTGCTCCCACAGCTCTAACGAGAACCACGTCTGGGAAGAGACTGTACAGAACTAACCTCAGGGGCCATTCGAGTAATTTCACCATGTTGGAATTCTGCATCAGAGAACACATGCTTAAGAAATCATGTTCAAATTTTCTGGGACCTCCCTGCAAATTGGGCTTGGAAACAACTTGTCTGAAATCATGAACGCATGAGATCCATCTGAGATGGAAGCCTTCGGTTGAGGCTTGGAGTCTCAGTTTATAATCTCTAAAATGGGATGGATCCCAGCATTTTATGGATCAAATAAACAAGACACGGAGACACACTTTTTAATGTGTAAGGCATTGTTAACAAATTTGGAATACCCAAGTAAGTATTTTAAGCCCATTATGCTGTAAATGCGATTTTCCACCTACTCCCTTCCTCCACGTGGAATCCTGGCTCAGTAGGATTTTGCTGGATGAATGAACAGATAGGAGTGTGTGAGAGAAACTGAGCCAATAGAGAAAACAGAGTGCTGTTTGCTTACACTCACTCACTTGTTCCTAATCCTTAGCTGCTAATCTTGGATTCTGTATGGATCCTGGGAAAGGCAAGGGGTTGGGAGGGGGGTTGGGGCGGCAGGGTTTGAGAACAGACGGGCCAGTGGCTGTCTGACGGAGACACACACCCTTAAGAGCTCAGCTCTGGGCATTCTCCACACTTTCCAACCAGGGCTTGCTCCCTCATCTATCTCTTGACGTGCTCTAAGGGGATTTCGAAGGAACACGGCACAGTGTGGGGAAGACTGCTGTGACCTGTCAGCACCGCAGCAGCGGTGGCCTGACTGTGTGCAGGCTTGGCATCTCGTGCTTCACTACTGCCTCCCTCCGCTGGCCAAGTGCTTTGGCCGAGATTTGGACCTAGACAGTGCGACACTGTGGCTGTGCTCCCGGTGCCCATACCCGCTGGCCCAGACAGAAGGCTGGCTCAGTTCTGTCCTATTTCTCGATCACAGCCTGTTCCTCTGGGACATGGATGTGCCTGTCCCACAGCTGACTCCCACAGTGTCCCCTCCCATAGCTGGCACGCCGTGTCATCGGTTGTCGGTCTATCTGTTCCTGAGGACGGGGACCGTACCACCCTTCTTTTGGCAGCATTAGTGGAGGGTGTGGACCTCAGAGAGGAGCTTGGCTGGGCCTTGCCAGGAGGTACATGGTGAATGCCCAGGGCCCAGTTCTGGCCTCTCCTCTCAGCCTACTCTGGGACTTGGTTGAGCTGAACATTCACCGACTTCCCCAGAAGGACATGCCAGGGTCGCCCTGTGTAAATAGATGCATCTGTTCCTGAATCCTCCTCACAACCATTTCTATAGACTAGTCTCACTACAACTAGTACCGGGGTCTGAGACAGCTACAGTACTACTAGCAAGCTGGTGTTCTGTTCCAGGTGAGTTGGTATCTGTCTATCACTGTGGATAGGAGCTCAGATTCCAGATTCAGATGATAGCAGGGTGGCGGGGGTAATTCTCTGTCTGTGAGCTTGGCCTGGTTACTTCACCCCTTTGGGTCTCAGTTTCCTCATCTGGGAAGGGTCAGGATTGAGGCCCTTCATCAGGAAGAGAATGGAGGGGCCATTAGAGAGTGAAGCCATGTGGGGAAATGAGGCTGCTTTCAGAATAATTTGATGATAGATTTGTTCCCACCTGGCGTAGTTAGGCGATTTAAATGCTGATTTCTCATTCTCCTCCAGAACCATCCTCCTCGCTTTTCTGGTGCTCTCTAAACGCAGGGGCCTGTGGTCGACACCCTAATATCTGTTAACCCAATAGGTTTAGGACAATTCAGTTGTTAAAGATGCGGTTTCACAGGCCACCGCTGCCGTGGGAATGGATGGGAGATCGCATGAACGACCCTTTCCATCAAAATGCTGGATTCCACAACCTACCTGATGGTCCAGCCTCACTTAACATTGACTGACTCCCTCCTGACATCTTTTATGGCAAATGGACCACTTCTTTTTCCCAGAGAGAAATGCACACGGCATGTGGAACCTTTCTGGGTAGTGCTCCTGTGTGCGGTCAGCCTCGTTTCCTTCTCTTCGTCTCTGTGCCGCTGGTCTCCAAGGGCAGCTCCTCGCCCCTGGGCTCTGGCCCTTCCACTAGAGCCCCCTGCCGAGGCTGCTGATGCCTGCTTCTGTGCCCTCCGATGAATTCCTCACCCTGCAGCCAGCTGGGGGCTTTTCAGGGTCCAAACATTCTCAGAACACTCACTTGGGCAGAGCTTTCAATGGCTTGCCAGTGTCCCTCTTTCATGGCCAAGTTCATCCCCACAGCCTCCAAGGCTTTCATGCTCCGGTCTCTATTAATTTTGCATTCCTCTCACCCCCAGGAAGACTCTGCACCGGCCTGGATTGCTTCTCCCTCTCCCACACCCCACTTTACATCTCCTTGTCTTTTGGTGCCTGGCATACATGTTCCTTTCCTACATACAGCTTTCCATGGTCCCTTCAGCCCAGATTAGGCCTTCAGGCTTTCCCTTGGTGTATTCAGCACAGACTCTGCTTGTGGGTGTTACAGTGATACCAGCCTCCTTCTTCCAGCCCTGGGATGTCTCTGTGTCTCTATTTAATCCCTGCTCAGTGGTGGGCCCAGAGCCCAGCAATGAGTAGTTGCTCAGTTCACACACATGGAATGGAGAAAGGGAATTCTACCAAAGCACTGTGGGCATCTCTTTGGATGGCTATTCTGGCTTTCCCAGGGCTGTTTCGGGGATGTAAATAACGCAAATGTCATGCATGTTGTTTCCCACAGGCCTTATTAGATTGACAATATAAAAACATAATTCACCCTTAGATGTTGCTGGCAAAGGACAGAGGCACAAATACTTCACTGTGTCAGGACAATGGAGAAAAGAGACAAGAGACTGACTCCAAAATTAAAATCAGTCACTATTCTGTGTCAGCCAGTTTACACTGATTGTTGAGATATTAAAATAACAAAAGCACTACAGGCAAAGGGGTTCTTATTTTCTATGAACTTTAAATTTAGGGAAAATCACTGTGGGCTGACTTTAGAGGATGAGGGGAGGAGTCAGCAAATTTCTTTTTGTTTTCCAGCCTAATTCAATAAGAATAAGCCCCCAGGCTGCAGCTGTCTCTCTACCCACAGTAACAACACAGGTCTTGAACCCTCTGGAAGACCCAGCTGTTCAGGCTGTGGGTTCTGTGGAGTGAACAGTAACATGGCCGATGGCTGACAGCTTCAGTGGCACTTAAGGGGATGGGACAAGGTAGCTGCTGGATGGAAAGAAGAGCCATCCTTTTCTAGGTATGCAAGCAAATGTGCTATTGTTTCCAGATGTCTGGGCTTGCCAATTAATCTGTTCACCAGTGGCTTTACCTACTGAAGATAGTTTCAAAGACTCAGTTGAAGAGCAAAATGCAGCATCGGTTGAATCACATTTTAAAACAGGCTTCTGGTATACTCTGCAGCAGACATCAGCTTAGGCCTGGGCAGAAGTGAGCTTCTAGCAAGTTCTAAACTTTCCACTCCCACTCTCGTGTCAGTCAAAGCCTTGGGACCCACTCTGGGGAAGGACCCTTCCACCCAGGCACCTCTGGGAAAAATGAGAAGGAAGGACACAAACCTCTGGCCCTCTGCACAGACTGACCACAGAAGTCAGAAAAGTACAGAGCCCCACACCCCATGGAGGTGTCCACGATATTAGGGTTCTGGAATGCTGTCATCTTGGCCATTTTCTAAACCGCCTGGATTTGTAGCCTTCAGCTTTGTAAGCCAAATCCAAAAGGGACCCGGCAGCTATTGGGCCCTACTTTATCTAGTCCTGTATTTCTACTTCTTTTTCATTTTTTTCTGCCCTATCCCTTCCAAATGAGAAAAAAAGGAAAAAATGCCCAAGAAAAAGAAAATTGGTTAGGCAATTGAAACAGAAAATTATTAACTGGCTCTAAAAATTAAGAGCTAAGTGGTATTTTCTACACATCTCTTCTTGTAGCAATTATATTAAAACATACTTATCTTCATGTTTTCAGATGCCCTCCCTCTAGGAGGATTTATATTCTGACAGTCACTGTATTCGACCCTGAGTGAATGACTACACACGGATGAAGGAATTCTGGACGCCCTCACCTGAGACGCTGTAATGGCAGGCAAGTCAGGGTTCGAAAACCTAGTCTGTGTGGGACACTGTGTGAAGCTCTACAGGGGCAGAGCTGGGATGCTAGAAACACGTCTCACCTAGAAGAGTTATCATACTCTACTCAAGAAAGAGTATAGCGGTTATAATGGAACAATGACATCCATTATAGTGACACTTTTTATTTAAGGTTTTAAATGTACTGAATTATTTGCTAGACCAATGTTGAGCTATCTCTGAGTTCCTTATAAAGAATTTTTTAAATTTCTGCTGGATAGGACTTATAAATATTTTACTTAGGATTCTTGTAACTATATTCATAGTTGCAACTAGTCTATAATATTCCCTTTGTGTGTGCTCTTTTTTTGGTTTTGCTAGCTCCCCCTCCCCTTTAAAATTATTTCCTATTCTTGGGAACCATTTGTTCCTCACAGGTTTGGTAAAACCCACCTGGCAAAATGTCATTTTTTATGAATAAAAATTAAAAACATACTCTTGATTTCATTTCTTTGTACAATTATATATAAATTTTTCTCTCACCTTGAACCAATGCTTACTATTTTAAGAAAATGGTTGGTATTGCTTGTAATGACTGTGTGATTTTTAAAAATGCCTGTATAACAACAGTCATTCCCTCTTTGCATTCTTTATATTAATTACTTGGGAAGTTTTTTGTGATTAATTTTGGAAATGTCCTGTCCATTTTATTAATACATTCAAATGACCAGGGTTGGGGATTCAGCTCAGTGATAGAGAGCTTACCTAGCGAGCACAAGGCCCTGAGTTCGATTCCTGGCAACCGCCGCCCCCCCACCTCCAAAAAGAATGTTTTCAAATGACCAGTTTTTAGTTTAATTAATCCTCTCTCTTGATTCTTTTTGTCATCCTTTTCATTAATTTTTGTTCACTTAAAAATTTCTATGTCCAAAAAAGTTATGTTTAGACCTTTCACTTGGGTTGTGGACATGTGAATATATTTCTAGGAACTTGTTTTGAATATAGTTCTAGAAACTTCATATTTAGGAAATTTCTTCTTGGGGAGAAATTGTTAGATTCAAGTGTTATGTTGGATTTTTAAACATACTTAGAAGCAAAAAAATTTTAACATCTAATTTTTAATGGATTTTTTCAGGCTTTAAGAAATCCCTTAATTAGGAGTTGGGCTAAAGCCTTAATTCTAGATGAGTCTATAATTAGATTTAAAAGTTGCATCTAGATTCTTCCAATCATTTCTTTGTACATTTTGAGACTATTCTTTTTGTTCATATAGTCTCACAATTCCTTCACCATCCTTTTGGATTTTCCTTTTTATCATTAGGCAATGACTACTTGATCCTTAATAATGCCTTTTTTTGCCTAAGGTCTAGCTTGTGAACAAGATTATAGCATCTTTCTGTGGATTAAAATTTGTCTGCTCTTTTTTGTTTCCATTTCTTTCCTTTCATAACCACTTTGTATGTAAAAATTATGTAGCTGAATTTCATTTTAAATTCTAAGCAGATAATTTGTTTTTATGTTAATAAACAAATTCAATCTCTTTACACATGAAATTAATGTCTGATTTTTGTCTTGTTTGTGTTTTACATTTACTGTCTCATTTTTATTCTTTTCCTTCTTTTTTACCCTCTACTGGGTTGAGACATTATTTTTATTTACTATCTATTATGTGGAATAAAATCTATTTTTCTATTCTTTAAATGGTTATATTAAAAATTGCAGTAAACATACTTATCAAAATCTAATCAGCATGTCTATTGTTCTCTAATACAATACAAAACATTAAATTGTTTTAAATCTTTTTGTTTAATCTTGCTTTAAATCACACAAATATAACCATTATTGTTAAAAATTACTATTTTACATGGATTATTTAGATTTACTCACATGCTATTGTTTTGCTTATTATTGCTTCTGACATCTTATTCTTGCGTCTTTTGTTCAATTTTGTTCTTGCTAAGATATTTTTGCAAGTTATTCCTGAGTAGATAGTCTTTCTTAGAATTTGAGAGTAGTAAATCTCTTGTATGTAATTGAACATGTCTATTTCACTTTCATTTTTGTAAAATAATTTGAGTATAAAATTAAAGGTGGCAATAGTTTTCCCTTAGCTTCCTGAAGTTTTAATTCTATGGTTGCTAATGAGAAATCCATTGTTGGTTTAACTGTCTTTATTTTGTACAGATTTCTCTTTTGTCTCTGGTGGTTTCAAGATCTCATTGTTGATGTTGTGCAGTTTCTCTATAAGCCATCCTGGGCGGGTTTCTTGTTATTTTTTCTGCTTGGGACTTGGTGGATTCTCTTCAAGATTAATGTCTTTCTTTAATTCAGGATCATTATCACATTTTACTTAATTATTGATTTTTTCCTCTTTTTAAAAATATTTTTTAACTGTGGAATTTTTGTTAGACCTATTCTGTTCTCTTTTTTTTCTCTCTGGTTTTTGTCATTATCTTCAATTCCTGGAAATACTAACTCTTGTTTCTTCTGTCTACTGAGGCTCGCTTACAGTGGCTTTGTTCCTTGTTTAGTTTGTAATTTCGACTACTTGGGGCTCATCTTTAATATTTTCATTATCCCCCCCCACCTCCTTTTTCTTTCTTTGCATGGGCATCTCATGTTATGTGGCTTGTGAGACTATCCCTATGGCTCCAGTTTGGGTTGGCTTCAGCCTGGACCCAGGGGGGGCTTCACTGATTTGGGACTGATTTTGAGGTCACTATCTTAACTGGGAATTCTGTTCTTATGATGGTATTACAAATTTGGACAAGGGCCCAGCCTATCCCCAACACACACACATGAGGTTTGACAGGGTTTCAATTTTTTTCTAGTTTTTCTCTTTTGCAAAATCTTTTTTCAATCCAGGATACTTAGCAGACAATTCTTTCTTGCCCGTCCTGTGGACTAGGACAGTTTTCCTGTCTTTTTCACACAACAAGCAGCTCTCCTGGTGAAGATTTTGTGAGATTTGCAGTTGTAGGCACCCACTTCTCTTGTCCCTCTTCCCCTCGGGGTTGCAAGGCCCCACTCAGCAGCCCATTTGTGGGCTAATGTCCCTTCTTTGTTTCTACTTGGGAAGAGGGGGTGTTTCTCTGCTTCCCTTTATAACTTGGCCAGGCATTAACAAAAATTCCCTTATGCTTATATTTTGTTCAGGATTATTATTAGTCTTCTTTGGGCTGGGAGAGTCCCAGCAGTTCAGCCCACCATGCTCCTGGAGGGGGAGTATCAGCTTGTAAGTGCGGTGCCAAACATGTGACAGAGAAAAGTGTGTGCTCTGGAGAAGGGCGAGATCCCTGCAGACAATGAGGGCTGCTTGACCCCTCCTCAGTGATGTTGCACAGCCTGCCTCCGAGCTCATTCTTCTTAAAACAAACATCCTTAGCTCTTTAAAACATGTAACCTTCCTAGTTCTCAGAGGGCAGCAACTCTGACCTGTTCTCTTTGAATCTCCATATTCGCATATGAGCCATAGGCACACAGAAAGGCAGAGTAACAGTTCATTAAAGAAATAGATAAAAATAGGCATTTTGTGAAAGTTACATATAAAAACTCAGATATTAGGTGTCTGATTAGGAGGTGATAAATGTCATACTACACTAATGTTCTTGGTATCAAATCACATCAGCATTGCGGATACATTTCTAACTGGTTAAGCAGGGTTGGTTTTCCTTTCAATTTCTTTAAGGTACTTCAAGGTTTCAGCATTAAAATTCAATGTAGGGGTTGGGGGTTTAGCTCAAGTAGTAGAGCGCTTGCCTGGCAAGTGCAAGGCCCTGAGTTCAATCCCTGGAATTCCCCACCCCGCAAAAATTCAATGTAGGTAGGACTGCTTTCCAAGCCACCTCAAATTTGGCTAGGTTTTCTAGAAAGAATTTGCCCAAATGAGCATCCCATAATCCTTGGAAGATGGAAGATGGTTTCAGGCTCAGCCCTGCCTCCAGCCTCCCAGGGATGTCAGGACACATACCTGGCCGAGGCCAAGTGCTTCTAGAATAACAATGGGATTCCTAAAACTAAAGATGGGCACGCACTTCTTGGGGCCTACGTTAGGATCCTGGGCATGTGACTTTGCTTGGAGTAAAATGGCTACAGCATTTAAGTACAGACTTGATAGTCCCATATTATGTTGACCCAAATGTGCAGGAATTACCGTGTAATTTCGAGTGAGGGAGACATCAGTACCGTCTTGCAGATAATGCGTTTCGGTGAAATCACTGGCAATGAGACCTCTGTGGAAACATAAAAACAACATAACAAGCTGAGTGCAGAGTTGCACTGATATGTTGCTTTGAAGGGCTAGGCCCCATGGCTGCTACGGTCTGACCTCCTCCTTATTTTACAGATAATACCATAGGGTTCCCAAAAGGCTTTTCACCTGTTTGGATTATCCAGGGAGGATTTGGAGGAGACTCATGTAGGGCATACTCAGATATGTGTGCACTGAACAAAAGCTCACACAGTACATGTGGAGCCTCCTCCACTCCTCTGAACTTCTTCTTCCAATGTATGTACCTGAGCACACACACTTGTACATGTATGTGCGCGCATGTACATTCGCACGCTCTTCTACAATAATACAGGCAGATGTCTGAGTTGGGAAAATATCTGCCTAGAAGTCATGAGACCCCACTGAGTACAATCAGTGGCTAAGCTGCCTGCTGGAAAAAGAATTTTGGATCCACAGTAGATCCCCTGCTGCTCCCCTGCAGGTGAGGCAGCCAGTTGTCAATACCGAAACATCACAGAAGAGACCAAGAGCAATGATGAAATGTTAAAAGCAGCGATACAGGTAAGAAGTGAAGAAAAATGATTTTGGATACACTGAAATATTAAATTTCTAAAATAAATTGAATGAGAGGAAAACCTCCTGTTTATCCTAACAAAATCCATATGTATCCCATTAAGTCTTCACCGAGGACAGCAAAGTATAGGTTATTTAGGTTCTAAATTATTTTATAACTTCTTAAACTATGTGTACTATTTTATCCTGTGCAACACAACCAGAGGAAGTATTCCTGTGTACCTACTAGGTGCTAGCTTCTAGCTGCTGGGATACAAATATAAATAAGACTGCTCCCTGCTCTTGAGGGTACTGCAGAATGATGGGGTGACAGACAAAACATCACCTAGTGGGGAGAGCTGTCCCAAAATAGCAACTGCATCTTCCTGGGTGAATGGATGTGCAGTAGGCAGAAGGCACATTGCACCAGCTAATCGTCACTGTCAGCTACACTGGATTAAGAGGCTCCTGGAGAAGTGCTTGGGTCATGGGGGCACTATACAAGTTAATCCACCAATGTTCATGCCCGGCCAAAGGAGGTGGGTCACTGAGGGGCATCTTGTGCCTCTTGCTGGTGGTCTGCTTCCCAGACACTGTGAAGTGAGCAGCTTTGCTCCTCTGTGCTCTTCTACCATGACATTTCTGTTGTGGAGCTGAGCCTCTCCTCCTTTAAAGTGGAGGTGTCTGGTATCTGATACCAGGGCTGGGAAGGCTAAGATGCACCAGAAGGGGAAGGTTTGGCAGAGAGAGCTGGCAGCAGCGGCTGGGCCCCGCAGAAGGAGTAGAAGGTGGCTGGGAGCAGGTGCAATGCTAGGGCAAGGGAGTTCCAGGCAGAGGATAGCCAGATCAGGAGAGTAGAATGTCTATGATCTGGGGAGCCAGGTCAGTGTGAGACAAGGAAAGGCTCTAAACAGAACTTGGATTTTATTTATCAGGGCAGTAAGGAGCCTGATCCTTGCAGAGGATGCAGCAGAGGGTTATGGTGCTCTCCTCCCTCCCCTGTCTTCAGAGAATGTTCTTTACACCACTGGCATCCTCTACTCAGGGTCCAGAGATGAGCCATGCTGGAGCCGGGACTTCTGGGGAAGGGGGTCTTTCCTCATTCTCAAGGCTCAGGGTGCAGCTGCAGGCTGCTTCGCCTGCTTCCTGCTGTGGAAGGATGGCAGTGAGGACACAAAGCTGCCATCTGTAGTGACAAAGGGAAGGAAGAAGGAGGTTTGCAGAGCCCCTGGTGGACCCCATGCTGCTCTTCTTCTTCTTCAATAAATCCCTGACCTCAACTGGTTCAAGTTGGGTTTTGCAGCCAGCATCCTGATAAATATGGCAGGGAAGGGTTAGAAGTAGGAATGATACTTTCCTTACAAATTCAGATTTTCTTAGTAACTCTCCCAGTCAACTTCAGAATAGAGGGTACTCTCCCTGTTTTATATAGATTTCAATATATTTAGGACATGCCTTGTTTAAATCAGTTAGACCCTTACAGTGGGGCTGAGTTGTGCTATACTTAACAGCGAGTGACAAGTGTGTGCCAAAAATATAAAACATCGCCTTTCACACTCATTGACAAAGCACATGGATTCTCCTGTGCCCCTCATTTTTCACTCTGTGGGGAGAAGCAAGTCATGCTGGAGAAGCTTGGCAACCCTGGTGGCGTTTGGCCTGCAAGACCCCATCTTTTAAATCCTCTCTCGGAGCTCCCCAGTGCCCCCAGGCAGTCCTGTCCCCAGGGGTGCTGAAGGTCCACGGGACAGTCAGAAGGGAAGTGGACAGGGCAGGTGGGGAGGAGACAGCCCTGGAGAGAGGGGTCTGGAGAAGGTGTGGACACTGTTTGCGTGGCAGAGGGGACCAGGAAAGCAGAAGAGACAATCTTAACAAGGGAGCTATGGTGGGGGGCTGCTGAATGAGTCTTTCCAAGGGGTGATCTTCAAGAGCAGCAGAGAAATGAGGGCAGTACGATCATCAGAAAGGGCTAACTGGTGAGATGGGAACAGAGAGGGGACAGAGGGAGCAAAGTCACAGAGGAAAGGTCTGAAGGACGCTGAGAATCCAGAGGATGTGTAGAGCCCATTGCCCCACTGAGGCAGGACCTGTTGTGGCCTGAGTGTTGTCAGAAGCCTCAAGACCAGAGAGAAAGGAGAAAAATTTAATGTAGCTTAAATTACATTATTGCTTACCACATGACTTACTATCTGTTCATGATTTTAATTATATTCTATTAATAATTTCAGTAATTTGGATTCTAGTGTTGGATCCTTGTTTTGAAATAACAATACACATGAACACCTAATATTAGAGAAGTCACATACAGAAATCTGTAGAACAAAGAGCTACCATCTGAGGGCTTCTCACTAGGCCTGATTGAAAGTTAGTTTAGATGGAAGTCCTAGGACAGAATTCCTTCCATGTATGAGAGAGACTGACCATCCAACAGGAAAGCACAGAATGAGAGGAGATTTGGGTAAACAGCTGTCAGAAAACTAGAAGATGGAGAAATTTGGGCGTGAAGTCACAGTAAAAAAAAAAGGTAAATATAAATATATAACTTTTTAAAATACGACTCAATATCTTGTGTGTGTGTGTGTGTACTGCAGTAGGGGTCAAACCCAGGTCCTTCACACTGAGCTACATTCCCAGCCCCTTTTTATTTCTGAGACAGTGTCTTGCTAAGTTGCTAAATTGTCCAGGCTGGGCTCAAACTTGCACTCTTCCTGCCTCAGCCTCCCAGAGTGCTGGGATTTAAAAAATGCCCACCTTGCCCAGCTGCAGTACTTTTTCTCTCTTGCCATCAAAATATCATTCGTGTTAGGCAGAAGTAAGGCCACAATCATTCTCTGAACTCTCAAAGTTCCTAAGTACTAGTGCATGTTTCTTCTTGCCCAGGAAGAGGGGAGCAGGGCCCAGCATGCACCTCGAGCCTGTCCTACTACATCTGTGGCACCTAGGGCCAAGCTCGTGCCTCAGTTTCTCTCTTCCAGTCTGGACTGCAGTCTTGCCGATGTGTATCACACATCCCTGCCAAAGGGGAGGGGAGAGGAGCCAGCAGGAACCCAGTGGTGCGAGCCAGGACTAAACAGCCTTCTGGAGCCTGATCCACACATGGAGATTTGAGGAAGAAATGGGGAAGTGAGAAGGGGTAACACAGAGGCCCCTTCCAAGCTCTGGCATCTACCCTCAGAGCTTTCCCAAACCCAGCTCCAGGAGCTGCCATGGAACAGGCCACACACTTGCGAGCAGAACCCACCCTGGGAGCTCTGTGGGTGCCTACTCCCTGCTCTGGCCTCTTCAGTGCCAGCTCTTGTCTCTCTCAGGTACCCCCCTGCTTCCAATGCTGTGATGCCTTCCCAGTTCACTTAGGATGAAATCACACCTTCCCACGGCCTCTGAGGTGTTCACAGCCTCATCTTGCCCACTCTCCCTCTGTACCAGGGCAATTTTCCCTCTGGCACATGCTTACCCCAGCCAGCACAGGCCTCTGGCTGGTTCTAGAACATTCCACACCCTCTCTCATGAGGGCCTTTGCATTTGCCGTGCCCCATGCCTGGAATATTCTTCACAGGGCTTTTCATGAGGCAGGTTCCCTTCACTGATTATTCTTGGTTTACAGACTGTCTCTCTGGCAGAGCCTTCCCTGATGGTCTTTTCTGGAGTAACCTCCATCACTCCTACTACTCCATATCATGGAACTCCTTCGATTTCCTGCACAGCATTCCTACTTGGTTTATTCATCTGTTTACTTGTCTATCTCTCTCCACAAGAATGTAAGTCATGAGGGGGCTGGAAGTCAAAGGCCCTTAGAGAAAATTAAGAGGGGCAGATGGACAATGACCATATTGGAAATATGACAGCAATGATTCTGTAGATTTCCCTGAAGAGCAAATCCAATTAGATGGACTCTCTCATGTCAGCAAATGGGAACAGAAGGTGAAAGCATAATTTCATGAGAACATTCCCTTTCTCTGCTTATTTGATTAGCTGATCTAACAAGGCATTCTGTTCCTCTCGACACCAGAAAATATAATGTATTTCAGTTGTGCCAGGAGTTGATTTTGCTGATTTTCATTTGTTTTCCTGTTACGAGTGCTATCTAAATCTTCTCTTGTTAAACCAATATTTATCGTGCTAGACACTGGAATCAGACATTCCAAGCACTCCCTGTCTGGGAAGGGTGGACCCAGAGCGGTCAGAGCTTGAAACTGCGCAGTCCCGGAAATACTTCTAACCCTGCAGCCCTCTTCGGTGGCACACAAGTGAGCTGGAAGTGGATGAGGAGGAACAGCTCATGCTGGGCAGGTGAGGTGAGAGTGAGGAATGAGCAGAACATTCCAGACAGAGGTGACCACATACTGAGAGGTACAGGGCCATAGGCGAAGGGAATGTGGAACAACACGGAGTTCCTACTTGTTGGACACAAAATTTGAGGTGGGCAATGTGCTGCTGCTGAGATGGGCAGGCTGGAGGCAGACCCTTCAGGCTTCCAAATGTCACTGACCTTATCCTAGGCAATGTGGAACCATTACACATGGCAGGGACCCAAGCGGATAGGAGCGCTGGAGCTAAAGGCTACTGTGACAGCCATGTGGATAAGACTCTGAGGGGAGAGAGGGAAAATGGACAGCAGGAATGTTAGTGAGAAGGCTGGTGTGAATGTCCAGACAAAGGCCCTGGTCAGAACACTAGTTTACAAGATGCAAAACTCAGGAGCGGCCCAGCACTGGAAGTGCATGGCAGTGGGCACTGACAGGGCTGGGGTCAGGGATATCATGTGGAATGAGAAAGGAAGATGTAAACTCGGTGTGGACCAGGCTGAGTGTGAGGTGCTGAGGGCCCTTCTCTACACTCTGAGTGTGAAGTCTGGGGAGGGGCCTGGCGTGGAGACAGAGAGGGACAGCAGGCAGCATGCACTTTTTCTAGAGGAGAATGAGTAGAATCCATTCCTTCCCATTTGAAAGTTGCATATTCTGATTTCAAGGTTTTTGGGTACCTTTGGCTGAAAACGATCATTTACTTATTTATTTATTTTTAAAATTTTATTTTAATGGTACATTTTAGATATACATAGTGATAACATTCATCATAGGGGATTTGTACCTGTACATGACATATCTTGTTGCTTCTTTTTTTCCCATTCCCCTCCCCTCACCCCCCTCCTCCCTCCCTATCTACAAAAGCTTTGTTTCCATTTTTTCCTTCCATTTCTTATTTCTCTTGTCCCTCTCATTTAGAATTTGCATTATGACATTATGATGGAGGAAAAATTCTTATAAAATTTCTTGCCTTCTTGAAAAGATTTGAATATTAAGCCAAAAAACCCCAAGTGAACTCTAAATTGATTGTTAGATCAATGTTGAATGTATACTTCTGTACATTTACCATGATATAATTTAGTTATAAAGTTTCAATGAGGAGAATTTCATTAAAATGACATATTTTATTCCCCAAAGCATAGGAGTGCAAGAAGGAACACTTACTCATTTTTGTCTCAGGGGTCTTCCTATAGTCCCCACCCAGGCAGTGAATTCATTTTCTCCTGTTCTGTGCCAGCATTCTGTCGCTGGACTCTCTTTGCTCTCTGTTATTTCCTGTTTTCTTATCTTCCTCCCAACTGACTTAAAATAAAAGGCAGAAGCTGTACCCCAAGCTCAGCACACATGAGACTCAGTGAGTTCCTTATAAATACACAGACAGCAAACAGAATCATCATTATAGAAAAGCAACCCACCTGGATGGAGTGTATCTGAACTAGTTGGATCAATTAAAAATAAAAAGCAGTATGGTTCAGACTGCTTCCACTCATCCTAGAGGGCAATGAGGGGAGACAGTCACAATCCTGCCTCATTATTTTAAGAATTTAAAGTGCTCTCAGGTCAACCTGATCCCCGCTGACACCTTGTTATCAGTTGCAGAACTGTTTAAATGAGGGATATAGGGAAGAGAAAAGTCAGAGACCGGCATCAATTACTTCAACTACGACAGAACTCATTGATGAGTTGTCAACTTTTTCCTATTATTTCTTTGAAGACCATACATATGGTTTGAGGGTTTAATTATTCTGCGCAACACAGTCATATAAAAGTGACACAGGACTGTTCTCTTTTTTCAATTAATATCGGCAGGCATTCTGGATACTCTGCAATTAAACCACACAAGAAACACAGGCTTCAGTGATTTCTTCTTCCTACAGACCCATTTGGTATTCAGCGGATCCAACCTCGGTTTCTGCTAAAGATTTATTTTATCACAAGTTATTATCCCACAAATTACAAAATCATTCATATATAAATTTGGGTAATGGTTTTCTTTCACTAGAATGTGGAAATACAGCTACAGATATTCTCATATGGAGGCTAAACTGCCTAGAGCTTTAACAAAACACAGCACGCAATAAAAATTGTAATTAAAAACCACGATCTGTATTTTCCTCATTACCGAATAGCTCTTATTAAATATTATCCATTCTCAAATCAGAGCTAAATAAATTTTAAAAAAGATCCAGAGGTAAACCAGGATGCACCCAGCCTGGGACCCACATGCTCTAAACTCTCTGGTTTTCAGTACAAATCACGAACAAGAGAATCACAGACCTCTTAATGTTGACACCCTAGGATCATCTGAGTTATTTTACAGAGGGAGCAGACAGGGCACTATAAAACCAGTGCACAGAGATAGAAAATAAGAAGAAAAATGAAAAACAAGGAAGAGTCAGAGCGATCTGATACTTCCCTCATCTTAGCTTTGCTTGACCTTCTTTCAGAACTTGGTCTTTGCAAACACATATGCTTCTTCTTTTTCTTATGGAGGAAGTTAGCCATCTCCTGGTGAATAACTTATCTTCTGAGTTCATAATTTAGGGAGGGAAAGTACAGCTTTACCACCACTGTCCCCCTTGTGTCTTGTCACCATCATCGACATTTCTCCCGGCTCCTGCTCCAATCTAGTCTCTCTTACTGTGTACCAGGCCCGGACCTTGTTTTTCACATGCACTTTCTTACTTTTCTGGATAGAGATCCCCTGGGACCAGGACTGTTCGCAGCTGCCAGACAAGGAAGAGGAGACACTCAGCAAGGCTGAGGGACTTACCCAAAGCTACACCACGGAGCTCAGGGAGACTGAGTTTGCCTCTGTCTCCAAAGCCCAGCCCTTCCTAAGCACTGGCCAGCACCGCCTGCCCTAAAGAAATGTCAGCGCAAGGTTCTGGAGGTCTGAAAAACAAGCAGCTGCAAATCATGTTCCACATTTTTTCTGAAATGAGCCTTTCCACAATGCTGAAACAGTCAAAAATGGGGCTTGTGCTGGTTCTCTTCACACTCAATTCAATTTAGTTACAAAATTCAGATTATTTTTGGTTGTAATTTCAGCATTTTGGGAAACTATTTAGAACTGTACATCTGTAAGAACAATGGAGCATTTACATTCCACTTCTTTTGTTATTCTCCATTTACTAAAATATTCAAAATGATCAAAACATTTTTGTTTTCCTCTTGAATAAAAAAAAAAGCTCCCTTTGCCCAGCTCTTTCTCATTTAGTTTCAAAAACTATAATAAATAAAACTGTCGATACAGCATTTTGGAAGCTGTAGGGGACAATTTTGTTTCCTGCAAAGTGATTTCTTAATATGCTGCTTCCATTATAAGTCACAAATCCCGAGCGTTTAGATCAAATTGTGGGACATCTATGCCGAGATATGTTGTTATTACTATCCTCCGGGACAGCTCAGGCAAGCTGATCTTTCTGCACGTGCCACCTTTGACTGGTGTAGACTCAGCGGAAATCTGTAAGAGCAGCGGGGCCTGTTTGTCAACCTTGTTCTCCAATGAAAATGTACAAGCAGGCAGACAACAAGAGGTCTCTGCTTTTGCAGGCCTCAGTGGTCATGCCATGTGGCTTTTAACGCTTTGGCAAATTTCTCCCACTGTAAACAACCACTTGTAGTTAGAAAGTCTTGAATGTGGGCTCACACACAGTTGCAGGCTGTTCTAGATGTCATATGATTGTCTTCATGGTATGAAGTTTCTCAAGAAACACAATCTTAGATACAGAGGATAAGTGGAAAACCCAAGCTGGGAGGTAGTTCAAGTGGTAGAGCACTTGCCTGGTAAGTGCAAGGTCCTGAGTTTGATTCCCTGACCCCTCGAAAAAAAAAAAAACTCAATAAATTATGATTTCCACCAGCAAATAAAGTCTCACCCTGAATTGTCACAAAATAGATCAAATGACTGGGTCAGGCAGCTTGGTTTGTATGGCCTTCTCCCAGTGCTTCTGCCAATGTATACAGAATAGCCATTTAGCTCAAGCTTCAGAATTTTCCTATTAAAAAATAACTTCTGTCTATAGCAACAGTAGTGGCAGCTAATGTTGGGTGTGTACTAAGCCAAGGGACTTTTTATATGTATTTTGAAATTTAATTTTTACAAGAAACTTGACAGGTAAGGGCTTCTTTTGATACAAGGACGTAGAGGCACAGAGAGGACAGGCAACTTGTCCTGGGTCAAGTCAGTACTATGCTGTCTGTTTGACTTCAGAGCTCAACCTCTGACTGCTAAGCTTACCTGACTTCATTTTCCCCAGTCTTACACTGGCCTTTAATACTCATCTCCTTATGAATGAGGAATAACACTTAGCAAACTTTGTCTTCGAAAGAAATTGAGGAATTTCTGGTTTGTGTTGAGTGGTATATCTACTTTCCATTTATTGCCACAGTTCAAAACTAAAAGTGGCAATGAAGAACTGTTTACATCTAGTCTGGACAACACTCGCCCAAGTGTGGTCGCTTTATGTGTATTAGGACAGGAAAAGTTGACCTAGTCCACACACAGAGGTAGATGATAAATTCAATTGTGATTGTGCAAGTATTAAGCCCACTTACATTTATAAAATCTAATAATCTGTAATTCTCAGATAATCTAAGTATTATCTGAAAATAACCAAGTAGGCTAAACCCCAGAAGCAAAGTCAACTTTTAACTCACTTACTAATTGTCTATGTCGCCCTGGACGGCAAGCAGAATTTAGGAGATGCTGCCTCTTAAAAACCCACACAGTCTATGATGTGGCAGGATACAGGACGCATTATAAACTGTGACCCTTTAAATCTTTACAATAACTCTGTGAAGTTGGTAGACGGCAACTTTATACATGTAAGAACTGAGGCTCAGTGGTGTTGAACAATCTGTCCAAAGTTACACAGCTTTTAAGGCGCAATGGACTGCTGCTGTTGGATGCCAAGATATACCTTTCACTCGGTCCTTGTTATACACATACCCTTGCATTGCAAAACATGCTTCCCTGCCCTTCTGTCCAACTGAAGTCTCGGTTGATCATTTTCAGGAATGCATTTACCTAATTGAATAATCGTGCCTCCTGCTCACAGGATTAGAGCTGGGAATGTGCCTGCTCAGCTGGGCTAGCTGCTGTCAGAGATGGGTGGGGGCTTCCTGATTCACTTTGCAAACCAGTTCCTGGGTCCTGAAGGCTCTCAGTCAATAACTACAGATTGCTTGGTTGCATATAGCTCCAAGTAATAACATTTAGGACAAATCTACCTTCAGAACACATTTTCGGTAGCAGTGTACCAACAGTGGTTGAGAGCAAGTTCAGCTCTGACATCTCCTTTTGTGAACTTGAGCATAAAATTTGACTGTATTATGGAATTTTGTCATTTGAAATGCAAATGATAGTACCTACCTCACATGGCTCATCTGAAGCTAAGAAATGTTAAGTATGACAGGCACACCTGGCCACATTATATGCTCAATAAATATAATTATCATTCCTAAATTCATCAGCTTCCTCTGGCTTACCCCCCTTCCTCTGGCCAAGGTCACCTCTTGCCCTCCTCTACTCTTCTGGAAGAAACTAACCAGACTCCTGGCCTCATATGCATTGTTCTGGTCCACTTTCATACAACAGCCAGGGGAAGTTTTTAAGGCAAAAACTCATCATGTTGCTCTCCCACTTAAAGCTCTAGATTGCTTCTTACAGGAACTGGAGTCAAGTTCAGACTTCTTGGTGTGGCCTTGCCCCTTCTTGCTCTCTATTTTCCAGTCATCCCTCCTAGGGTCTCTGGCTCCCTTTGGTTTCCCGAGGGCTCCCCCTTCTCCTCTTAGTCTGGAACAGTCCTCCTTCTTCCTTTGCCTGGCCAGCTCCTAGTACTCGTTATCCCACAGGACACTTTCTGAAGCAACCTTGCCTGCCTGCCCTTGTCTCAGTCTGGCTCTACATGTTCACCCCTCCTCTAAGATCTTGCCCAGTTCCTTAGACCCATAGCACATTTGTGTTTCTCTACTTGCTCTGCGGTTTGTTGGAGTTACGTGTCCCCATTAAGGTGGGTCTACCTAGCCCCTCTGTAGTCTCAGAATAGAACTTAGAAGGTACTCAACAAACATTTGTTGAATGGATAGAATAATTGAGAATGACAAAAATATATCAAAGACACTTCCAGATCATACTATCACCATCAAGTGCTGCTATCTTAGGGTATAAGTTTTATCTACTCTGAAAAATAAAAACTACCGGCACAAACACACACACACAGCTGACAAAAGATATTTTGACCCTTAGAAATTCCATCATCTAGAACACATCTGGCCTTTTGTTCATACAGGGGAACAAAAATAAATACACTTAAAAATACATCTTCGAAGGATATTTTCTTAATTACTAGCATTAAAAAACATTTAGCCAAATTATTAGCAACCGTCAAGCCAAACACCTTTCAATCTTTGGACACCCAGCCTTGAACCTTAACCACATGGTTCTGGTGTACGTGTTCCTTCCCCGTGTCGGCTGACATCTGAGAGGCTGCGCCGCCCAGAGCTTTGGGCCCAGCAAGCCCTCGGGTCTGATGACCTGGTAAGTGGTTTCACAGCAAGCTGGATGCATTTCAGCCCCACTTTCCTCACCCGCGCTGCTCGATGAGGAACTTTTATTAATTGGTGCTCTGGGGCCAAAAAGGCTTTTCTTGGCCTCGGTGGAAGCCAGCCAGCTCCCAGACAGACTTGCAGACTGGCCATCTGGGCTCTCTTAAAAACTGACCTACATTGAACCAAACTTGTAGAATGTGTGCTAGATCAAATTTGTTCACTTCTGCTCACTCTAAGACAGTTATGCTCTGCAAATTTCCATGCCGTCGCTGCCAGAGAGAGAGACACCAGGAGTGACGTCACGCAGAGAAAAGACCCCCACTTTCTAAAGTTTTCCAAATCAGCCCGTGGAACTGCTCAGATCCTCTTGTTGATGCTACCGGGAGACGTACTTGGGATTTGAAATGGACATCTGCCTCTTCTCAAAAGAAAAAAAAAAAAAAAGAAAGAAAGAAAAAGAGATCTCTCACATGTGAGCCCAAGTGCACAGAGCCATGGGCAACAAAAGCACACCCTGTTTTCTGTGGGGCCTGTGTCTTTCCTTGCCTGTTCAGGTCCCGAGGCTGCCTCAAGGAGAGCCAAAAAAAGCCACAGGTTTCTGCCAGTACTAAGTGGGCACCGCTGCTTGCAAGGGAGCTGTTACAAAAGAAAAGTACATACCTTTGAGACAACGGATGGTTGTAAAATATAAAATTGTAAAATGAAACCATAAATCCCAGCTGAATTCTAGTTGCTGGGTTCTTTACGGGAAATAGTCTTCTGCTTTTCTTGTTGTAAAGAAACTACAAGTACTTGTAATCTCCAAGCTGAATGTGTCTGTTTCCCGGTAACTATTCCCCAACTGCTTAGTAGATTTACCACCTGATCAGCAACTGTTTTTTCTTTTTCTTTTAAATATGAAAGAGTTTTGCATTTAGATCTAATGCTGCTGAGTGCCCTAGGGAAGAACCACTAAAGGACCAGTGGTGACAATAGCCATTGCCATTGATGGATTTCTCTCCAGGATAAAGGCCATCCCAATCAATATGCCCACAGCTGGGCCTTTGAACTGCTTCCCTCCTCCACATGGGCTCTCCTAGGGTAAATGAGCACTTTTCACAGTGTCTTAATTTCTTATTCAATTCCAGCCCTGTAGGTTACAAAAGAGTTCAGCTAATTCTAACAGCTAATTTTCTACAAGCACTTAAGTACTTTAGTCAGAACAGTGGTTGGAAATATTTTATGTTACTTTCATTATTCTTAGGCTAGGGCAATCTGAATTAGCTTGTGGAATTTAGTTAAGTAATGCAATACATGACAAAATACTACCCTGGGTCATGAAAAATAGAGATCTTTAATAAGCATCGTAGTCTCGAATGGTAAAATTAGTTAAAAATCATGACGGGGGTGATTAGTTGGATCATATATGTTTGAAGAGTGATCTGTTACATTTATGAAATCTCCAGAGTTCACTCGCTACCTGAGCACATTTTAAAAAAGTGGCAGGCATTAGAGCAACAACAAATCTTACAGCACCAGTTTAAGAGCTAGAGCTGTTTTTCTTCTGGCTGTAGCTGCTCCACTTCTACATCTCTGAGATGTGCTGAGTAGAGGAGAAAATGGATGTCTACTGCATGCTCCCAGCCCAGAACTACACTTTTCTTCTTTGGATAGACCTTAACCAGAAAAAAGACAAACATCCTTCCAATCTTTTTTGGCTTCCCAGTCATGAATCTGTTACTTAGATGACAATGTTGTGGATTTTTTTTTTAAGGGAAACAGAAGAATACTTCCTATAAAGAGCCCAGCAACTAGAATTCAGATGGGATTTATGGTTTCATTTTCACACAACAGTCTTGCACGCAAAGTTGGGAATTGGGATTACATCATGTGTGCTACTAAACTCCTATTCTAAAACGTGCTCCAGAAAGAAGTTCTTCATTAAAAGCTGAAACCTTTCCATGTGTCTGGGGAAAAAATAGCTAAATATGTGGAGGAGGAGGGAGGCACAATTTAATGACTAAAAATATAATTTACAATGATCTGCCTCAGTAATTCCTCCCAATAATGCCATGAAAAAAATACTATAATCACCTGCAAGCTTATTGAATTAATCAACACTTCTGGAGGTCAAAAAACAATTACACATTAAATGTACTTCTGTACATTCAAAGATTGAGGAAATGGATCGATCTAGAAAATGGATAAAATTTTGGGTTTGTGTACTTTATTTTTCCCAACAGGGTAGGTATTTTGAAAATTAATCACTTTTCAGCTCTCTATAGTTCAGAGCATTATTTGGCCCAGAACATTTGAATCTAGACCAGTTACTAGATGATTCTGTGGCATTATTATTAATTTTGTTGGATGTGACAGTGATACTGTGATCATGGAAGAAACCGTTCATGTTATTCAGAAATGCATACTGGAGTGTGAAGGGATGAGGTGACATGTCTAGTGTCCATTTAAAATGGGCTCAGGGATGGGGGAGCAGCAGGAAGCCAGCATGCAGGGTCTTAATACCTGTTGAAGCTGGGTAATGGATACACACTCAGGTTTCCTGACCTCAGCACAGTTGACATTCAGGTAATTCTTTGCTATAACATAAAGCGATATAATACAATGCAATGTAGTATAATGTAATTTAGGCTGTTCAGTACCATCCCTGGCCTCTGCCCACTAGGTGTCAGTCACAATTTGAATCTGTGACAACTAAAGCTATCCCACAATGTTGCCAACTGTCCCCTGGGGACAACATCACCTTCAGCTGAGAACCACTGGTATGTGGGAGGGATTAAAATACTACTTTCTTTTCTGTTGAAGCTACTTAGAAGGTTTCAGAATCCAAAATTTAAAGTCAGTGGAGGAACAAAACTGTTAAAAATCGCAGTGCTGATCTCTAGTCTCTTAGACAGTTTGGAGAAAATTCCTGAGGAGTGTGGCAGCATAAGCCTCAGATGGTCCAAGTATCAGAACTCAGGGGGCACTTGGAGTCCCACCATCAGGTCAAGGGAGTCAGTATCTTGGGAACTTGAGGACCAGGGATGTGTTTTATTTGAAAAGCATTCACATTTATTAGAGAATAATTTCAAACTTAGAGAAAAATCTCAAAATTAATATCATACAAGACACATATATACCTTTTATCCAGATTCATCTACTGTAACATTTTATTCCATTTGCTTTATCCTTTGCTTGCACCCTCTTTGTATCTGTACACACACACATAAACACACACACACACACTTTATTTTCTAAACCGTTTGAGGATAAGCTGCACCTGTCATGACCCTTTGCCTCTGACTCCTCCTCCACTGGGTATTTCTTATGAACAGGGACAGTCTCCCACCGATCACAGTACAAGAAGCAAAGGTCAGTAAGTGTCACATGAATGCAACACTTGAACTTCCTCTACTGTCTCAGCATCTACAGTGGACCCAGCGAAGTTCTTCCAGTACTCAGTTCCACATCAGTACCATCCTGCTCAGGCTCAGGTATTCCACTGTACTGTCACATCCTTTTGTTTTAAATCAACCTCGAGCTACTTCACATACCATACAATTTACCCACTTAAAATGGATATTTTGGGACTTTTAGTATCAACTGTTAGCAGGAGATAACCTTAGAATATTATGTCCCCTTTTGTCCTCCACCCTATTCTCATTATCCTTCATTTCTTCAGACTTGGAACATTTGCATGGCTATTTTTTGTCTTTTCTGATAATGACATTTTAAATTTTTTAAAAAGTTTTTTACTTAATTTTTTTTGAGAGGGCATGTATTGGTACATTGTATACATAACAGTCACATTCATCATGGTTATTTTATACCTGTACATGATGTATCTTGGTTTTCCCCCCTCTTCCCCACCTCTCCCTTCTGCTCCCCACCTTCCCTATTTATAGCAGGTTTATTTATATTTTTCCATTTTTTTCCTTTCCCCTTTCTTTCCTTTCCCCTTTCCTTCTTTTCCACCTTCTCTCTTTCCATTTCTCCTCTCTTTTGAATATTTTCTTCCTTTTATATAATACCTACTCCACCTCTTTGTCCTTATTTATACTTATGGTTTCTCATATCAGAGAAACAATTGGATGTGTACTCATGAGTGTCTGATTTATTTCACTTAAGAGTATGTTCTCAAGGTACATCCATTTACCTACAAATGTCTCTAGTTTATCCTTTTTTTATGGCAGAGTAGGACTCCATTGTGTAGAAAAACCACATCTTCTTTAGCCATGCATTAGTTGTTGGGCATTTAGCTATTACAAATTGTGTTGCTATAAACATGGTTGTGCATATATTGCTGTGGTATGATGATTTTAATTCTTCTGGGAAGATGTCCAGTAGAGGAATAGCTGGATCAAATGAATCCTCTAGTTGGTTTTTGAGGAATCTCCACACTTATATCCACAGTGACTGGACCAATCTACATTCCCACCAACAGTGGAGGAAGGTTTTTTTTTTTTTTTTTTTTTTTTTTTTTTTTTGATAATTGCTGTTCTTTCAGGAGTGAGATGGAATCTTAACCTTGTTTTGATTTGCATCTCTCAAATGACTAGTGATGCTGAACACTTTTTCATGTATTTATTTGCCATTTTTATTTCTTCATCTGAGAAATGTTTGTTCATTTCAAATGCCCATTTTTGGATAGAGTCTTTAAATTTGGGAGGTTTGTTGTTTTCGAGTTCTTTGTATATTCTAGATGTCAGATCTTTGTCTGAGGGACAGCTGGGAAAATTTTTTTCCCAGTGTGTGGGTTTTTGCCCCACTCTCTTGGTGATTTCTTTCGCTGTGCAAAAGCTTTTTAATAGCACGTGGTCCCAAGTACTGATTCTTTGTATTGTTTCCCGTGCAGTCTGGGTTCTGTTCATAAATATTTTTCCTACCCCTATGTCTTCAAGAGTTCTTCCTATTCAATTCTCCAGTAGATTCAGTGTTTCTGTTTTAATGTTCAGATCTTTGACCCACTTTGATTTTAGTTTAGTACATGGTGAGAGACATGTATCTAGTTTTAGTTTTCAGCATGCGGCAAGCTAATTTTTCCAACGCCATTTGTTAAAGAGGCTATCGGGGCTGGGGATTTAGCTCAGTGATTAGAGTGCTTGCCTTGCAAGCACAAGGGCCTGAGTTCGATCCCCAGCACCAAAAAAAAAAAAAAAAAAAAAAAAAAAAAAAAAAGAGGCTATCTTTCTTTCAGTGAGGGTGTTTGGCTCCTTTGTCGAAGATGAAGTATTTGAGTGTGTCTGGAGTTGTTTCTGCATCTTATAATCTGTTCTATTGATCCTTGGGTATTTCTTTTTGCCAGTACCATGCTGTTTTTATCACAGTAGCTTTATAGTATAGGTTTATAGTTCAGGTTGGGGATTGTGGTGCCACCTGCCTTGATCCTGTTGCCCAAGATTGTTTGTGCTATTCTTGGTCTCTTCTGGTTCCAGATGAATTTCATGATTCTAATGAATCATGAATTTCATGATTCTAATTCTGTGAAGTATGTTAATGGTATTTTGATTGGAATTGCATTAAATCTGTATAGTAATTTAGGAAGTATGGCCATTTTCACTATGTTGGTTCTTCCTACCCAGGAACATGGTATATCTTCCCATTTTCTGGTATCTCTTTCAATTTCCTTTTTTAGAGAACTGTAGTTTTTGATGTAAAGATCTTTTATTTCCTTTGTTAGATCGATTCCTAGTATTTCATTTTTTAAATGTGATTGTGAAAGGTATATCCTCTCATTTCTTTCTCACTGAGTTTATTTGTATATAGGAATGCTATTGACTTTTGGGTGTTGACTTTGTATCCAGCTATGCAACTGAATTTAGTTATTAAATCTAGAAGTTTTTTGGTGGAATTTTTGGGGTCTTCTATGTAAAGTATCATGTTGTCTGCAAATAATGATAATTTAAATTCTTCCTTTCCTATCTTTATTCCTTTTATTTCTTTCTCTTGTCAAATTGCTGTGGCTAATGTTTCTAGAAGTATAATGAATAATAGTGGTGATAGTGGGCATCCTTGTTGTGCTCCAGATTTTAGCATGAAAGCTTCCAGTTTCTGACTGTTTAGTGTGATGTTGGCCATTGGTTTGTCATATGGCTTTTATCAGATTTAGATATAGGTCATTTATTCCTAATTTCCGTAGTGGTTTTTTTTTTTTTTATCATGAATGGGTGTTGGATTTTGTCAAATGCTTTTTCTGCATCTATTGAGATGATTGTGTGATATTTGTCTTTGACTTTGTTGATATGGTGTGTTACATATATTGATTTATGTATGTTGAACCATCCCTGCATTCCTGGGATAAGTCCTACTTGGTCATAGTATATAATTTTCTTGATAATTCATTGCATTCTGTTTGCCAGTATCCTGTTTAGAATTTTTGCATCTATGTTCATTAGGGAAATTGGCCTGTAGTTCTCTTTTTCAGTTGGATCCTTTTCTGGTTTTAGTATCAGGATAATGCTTGCTTCCAGGAATGATTTTGGAAGTACTGCTTTCTTTTCAATTTCACTAAAGAGTTTGAGGAGCAGTGGTATTAGATCATCTCTGAATTTCTTGTAGACTTCAGCTGTGAAACCGTCAGGACCTGGGCTTTTCTTTGTTGGTAGGTTTTTAATTACCTCTTTGATTTCAATGGCTGACACTGGGTTATTTAGTATTTTTATCTCTTCTTGATTCAGTTGTAGTAATTCATATGTTTCTAAGAATCTGTCAATTTCTTCAGTGTTTTCCATCTTGTTTGAGTATAGGTTCTTGAAGTAGGTGCTGATGAGCCTTTGGATTTCCGGTAGGGTCGGTTGTGACTTCATCCCTTTCATTTTTTATTGCATGGATTTGGGTCTTTTCTTTCCTTTTTTTTAAATAAGATTGGCTAGGGGTTTGTCTATTTTGTTTAGTTTTTCAAAGAACTGGCTCTTTGGTTCGTTGATTCTTTGTATTGTTTTCTTAGTCTCAGTTGTATTAATTTCAGCTCTGATCTTAATTTCTTCCCTCTTATGAGCTGTGGGTTTGATTTGTTCTTTTTCTATACGTTTGAGATTCAACATTAAGTTGTTTATTTGAGCTCATTCTGCCTTCCTGATGTGGGAGTTCAATGCAACAAATTTCCCTTTTAGCACTGCTTTCATTGTATCCCATAGGTTCTGGTATGTTGTATTGGCATTATCATTTAACTGTATAAATTGCTTAATTTCTTCTTTAATTTCCTCTGTGATCCGGCTTTTGTTCAGAAGAATGTTATTTAGTTTCCATGTGTTTATGTGTTATTTTTGGTTTCTGTTGCCATTAAATTCCAGTTTCATGGCACTATGGTCCGATAGTATGCGTGAGATAATTTCAATTCCCTTACATTTACTTAAGTATGCTTTATGAGCTAGTACATGGTCTATTTTGGAAAGTGAACCATGTGCTGCTGAGAAGAATGTGTATTCTGCTGTTGTAGGGTGGAACACTCTGTAGACATCTACTAAGTCCATTTATTCACAGATTTGATACAGTTCTGATATTTGTTAATTTTTTGTCTAGTTGATCTATTTGTGACAGTGGGGTATTGAAGTATCCCATTATAATTGTGTTAGTGTTTATTTGACCTTTCATGGTCCTTAAGATTTGTTTTATATAGTTAGGTGCACAAAGATTTAACATGTAAATATTAATGATTGCTATTTCTTCCTCTTGGAGTTTTCCCTTGAGAAGTATGTGATGACCTTCTTTGTCCCTCTTGATAAGTCTTGGTTTGAAGTTCACTTTATCTGAGATTAGATAGCTACCTCTGCTTTTTTCTGGCTTCGTGTTGCATTCAGTACTGTGTTCCATCCTTTATTTTCAGTCTATGGATTTCCTTTTGGGTAAAATGTGTCTCTTGTATGCAGCATATTGATGGATCTTGTTTCTTGATCCATTCTGCTAGTCTGTTTCTTTTGATTGGTGAGTTGAGATCATTTACATAGAAGGTTACAGCTGTTATGTATTGACTTATCTTTGCCATCAATCTTTTCTGTTGTTGTTTCTGTGTTTCACCTCAGTTTAACTGTTTGTCTTACCTGGTGGGTTCTTTTTATTAGTGTCCTTATAATTATAGATTTCTTTTTCCTTTTCTAGGATATCCTTCAAAATATTTTGTAGAAGTGGTTTGGAGGTCATAAATTTCTTCAGTTGTTCTTTATTGTGGAAGTATCTTATTTCATTGTTGAATTTCAAATATAATTTAGCCAGGTACATCAATATGGGTTGGAGATTGTTTTCTTTTAAGGCTTGAAATATTTTGCTCCAGGCTCTCCTTGATTTAAGGGTTTATGCTGAGAAATCCACTGTGATTCTGATGGATTTTCCTTTGTAGGTGATTTGTTTTTTTTCTCTAACAATTTTCAGTATTCTGTTCTTTTGTTGAATTTCTGGAATCTTGATTATTATATGTCTTGGTGTAGATTTACTTTGGTCATGTGTAATTGGGGTTCTATATTCCTCACTTATCTGTATGTCAAGTTCTCTTCTCATGCTTGGGAAGTTTTCTGTCATCACTTCTGAAAATCATCTTTTTAGATTCTTTACACTGTCCCCTGCTTTTTCATTCACTCTAATCACTCTTATATTGTTCTTCTTTGCATCATCTTGCAGCTGTTGTAGTGATTTTACATAGTCTCTAGCTATTTTTAGAAGTGTTTCTTTTCATTGTCACTAATTGCTGACCTATCTTCTAGTTTCTGAGATTCTGTCTTCACTTTCATTTAATCTACTGTGATACTTTCATTTAATCTACTGTGATACTTTCAAGGGAGTTTTTGATTTCTTGGATATCTGTTTGGATCTGTTTCATGGGTTCCATTTCTTTACTAAGTTGAATGTTCAAGTTTTCCATCATTTTTCCAAGCTCTTCTGTTTTTTTATTTGTGTCTACTCTGAATTCACTAAGCAGGTCTTTCATTATGTTTGTCATCTTGTTTTTAACTTGGGCAATTATTTCTAATCTGATGTTCTCTGTAGCTTTGCCTATCTGTTTTTTAACTTCTGCTGCTATCATTTCTGAGAGTTTTGTTGTATGTCTTCTGCTTTCCTCTATGTCCTTGTCCTCTGGATTAGTTCTGAGTGGGCTGGGGGTCTGGGGTTGTGTTTTAGTTCTGTGTCTTGTCATTTTCTGTATACACATATATATTTCCCCTTTTTAGTTTGTTCTCCATGTTGATTTTATATTTTGTTTGTGGGAGGTGATATTAAGATGAGTATCAATGCTTTTCAAGGAAAAGTCTGTCCTTAAGGTGTCTTCTAGGTATATGCAGTTGTTGCCTCTTGTGTCCTTTATATCTCCAGAGGTTTCCTCAGTGACATGGTGAAGGTCCGAGGCTCCCCAGCAAGCCACCTAGCTGTGATAGCATCCCGGGTGGGCTGGGTGGGTCCACTCCAGTCTGGGGGAGGGGGCCCTCACAAGCCTGAGGCTCCCCAGTAGGTCTCTGAGCAGAGATGAAGTTGCTGATGGGCTGGGTGGCCCGTTCTGGTCCAGAGGAGGTGACACTCACAGGCCTAAGGCTCCCCAGCAAGCTGCTGAGCTGCAGTGGAGTCGCCAGTGGTCTGGGCAGGCCCACTCTGGTCTGGGGGATAGAGCCCTCACAGGCCTGAGGCTCCCCAGCAAGCCGCTGAGCCATGATGGAGTTGCCGGTGGTCTCAACATTTTTGAAGAATATGGATGTCTTCTTTCTTAAATTAAAAAAAAAAACCCTCAGGTTTGTTTGATATATCTTTTGACCCAGTTGAGGTTATGCACTTTCATCCGAAATGTCTTCAGCGCCTTCCTTAGGGAATGTTACCTGGAGAGACTGAAGTGTCTTTGTCTTTCACTGATGCTAACAAGGTCGCTTGGGAAAGGTGAGGCTGACTTCCCCACTGAGTCATTACATTACCGGGTACTGGTTGGGAGAAAATTGTGAGGATAGCCAAGGTATCTGCCCAGTGCTCACATGTCTTCTCATGGACTGCTTGCTACTTGGAAGGAAAGGAGACAAGCCATTCATCATGTGGATGTCACCTGCCTTTCTGCTCTCTGGCACACACCTGACACATGTAGGTAGGTAGGTGCTCTTTGAGTGCTGGTTCGTCTATTTGGGCAGCCTTACTGCCCCAAATTCACCAATTTTGAATTAGTTTGCCCAACTGGCTATTAATACTTCTGTAGACCACCACCCTGTCTCTCATGGATTCTTCCAGTAGGACACAGAGGAGAAAAAGAATATATATCTGCTGGGAAGAAGCCCTCCTAAATATTCCCAAATCACCTCACACCCACATTTCAACAACCCAGCCATCCAGCCCACCCTCAGGTCAGGTGGCCCCAGGAATGGTTTCCCTGTGACAACCCCAAGTTCTTCCCTGACCCTGAGGCCTTTACTATCTTCCGCTGTGCTTTAGGCCTTTTGTCACCTTCCTAAAATATCTAGAGCCAAATGTGGAGGCCAGGGAGGAGGGCAAACTGCCTCTGTCCTCTCTGGAGAACAGGTGGCAGAGAAGGTGGGGTCAAATCAGCTGCTGATGGAGCACAAGTGAGCTGGTGCCCAATTGTGGATGAAGTCAGCAGATGGCTCACATGCACTCGCTTGTCTTCAGGCTGCAGTTGACCTGGGCCTCAGACTTGCTGCCTCTGACACAGTGGAGAGCCAGGAGGTGGGGCCAGCCCCTCTGATGGAGGGAGGGAGTGAAGGGTTCTTGCTCCAGAAGCATGGGGCTGGGAAAGGCAGCAGCCCAGCCAGGAGGGCAGGCAAGACCACCTCAGAGCCATAGTCCTGCAAAAACAGCCCGAAACAATGGCTTCACAAGGAGCCACAGCCAAAGGATACAGAAGCGCACACAGAAGGCAGTGTGCTTACCAACAGGGATGAATACTGCCCAGAGACCCCAGCCCTGCAGTCACAAGGCCACAGGCCATATGGCTGGGTCGGAGAACCACAACTTGCCTCAGCTTTGCCTGCTCGCTCTTAGGACAACTTCACACATTATTATTATTATTTAATCATAACAATAACAATGGCTCAGAAAATAAAAAATCAAAACAGGCAAACTACTGGAACACCAAGAAGAGATTTCTAAAGGTTTTTATTTTAAACATATGTTTCTAAAACAGTTAGGGAGAAGAGCCAACAACACAGTGTCGAGTCAATTTTCTCTTTTCTGTGTACAGGATTTGCTTTGGATACTGCCTATAAATGCCCTAAAAGTTTTCTCTCATCAAAAACAACTGAGGATGGGCCATGGAGTCTTGAAGCCCGAGTTATCTCATTTAAGGGGAGTGAGGTGAAGCCCTGTGATTTTCATGTGACATGAGTGTCAAGATGGGGGGCAGCTGGGAGACGGGCTTGCTCCTGCCATCAGATTGCATGAAAGAGGCCACGTATCCAGTGGCAGTTTGGGGAAAACCAGCCCAACCCTGGCCACCCAGCATGCTGATTGTCAAGGTGGACGGAGCCCTTCGTTGCCATATGAAGCCCTGTGGGCCACGGCCTCACCGATGGCCTCTACCCAACTGGTAGGTAATTCCAAGGGCAGGTGGGAGAGTCTCTCCCCTTCTTTTGGCAATCTGGGTCCTGGAAGGTCGGGGGACAAAGCTGTGAGATAGAAATCGACACTTAGTGGGCACAAGCTCAGCCCCAGAACATGGTGTTCTCCACTGTCCTGCAACCACAGAGACCTTCTGCAAGTGGTTAGGTTCCTGGGGTCCTCAGGCCCAGGTCAGCTAACTGGGTGACTCATAAAACAAACCAGGCCACGACACCAACTTAGTTCAGTGACATCATGTCAAACATGCAGAACGCTCCCAAGGGAAACACACTCTTAGAGACTCCAGCAGCGAAAGCACCAAAGATTCATACACATTCAAGGGATTCTCGGGCCCTCCTGCCCTGTGCTTCACAGGGCTCCCAGCTCAAGTCAGATGGATAAACACTGCTCTCTGCCCTAAGCCATGATTCAAAATTCTTGTCGTATTATCCTTCAGGGTGGGATTAATTATCAAAAGGCCACTCAGGGGATTTATGTATGTGTGATATAAAATGGAATTTACTGTCATTTTAAATAAAGACACTAGATGAAATTTAAGACATATGAAGATTGGAGAGACTATAAAACCAGAAATGGCAGGATGTTGTAATTCCAAGGAGAACTCTGAATCATCCATCCAGGGACATATTCTTTGCTTCAGAGTAAGCAAACAGCTGAATTAAGTATGTTCTGTATTATTTGTGTTTCATAGAATAATGCAGTTCTTTTGTTTCAACTGTATAGGAAGCAACCATGTAACTAAAATATGGTAATCTTCTTTTAGGTTAAAAATAATGACCTTATAAAAATAAGTGGGAATAAAAAAACTTAATTCAAAGGGCTTTGAACAAAATCTCTTACTGTCTCCTACAGTAAGTATGGAGGCTCTTGGGGTGAATGGTCAGGCACTTCCTAAGTGTGGTTGGTGGTCAGCTCAGAAGGGTTTATTGCAGAACCCCAGGGGGAAGAAGACATAAATTGGGAGTTGTGGCTCCTTCTTCTTCAGAAAAAAGCTTCCTTCATTTAAACAACAGTCATTCGATTTATGGACAGCCACGACAGATCTGACATTGCGATCCTGTCTACCACTGTGTCCTATCTAAAACTCCGTGTGCCAAAGCATGCAGCGTGAGACATGCATCCTGGCCGTAGTGCACCTGGCCTTCACTCACGCCGTAGATGTGCTACAGGAAATGTTTACAAGAGCATTTATGAGAGGAGAGACCAGGCTGCCAGCAAACACTATGGAAAATATAGAATTGCTCTACCTAGGAGGAAAAAAAGAAGACAACACCAGATTGTAAATGCAAGAAAAAAAAAAGGGATCAGAAATTAGGAGACTGAATACTGGTGAACTGTAGAACAACGATAATTATTAACATGGAATAGTGACAATGGCCATTGTTTATTTAGCCACTACTACATATGAAAAAGGTATTAATATTTTATAAATATACTTTCACTTAATATTTTGAAAAGACTCACAAGAGCCCATGATTTTGATCATTTTATAGGAAAGATAATTGAGGCACAAAGATTACCAGGCTGTTTAAAATCACACAGATAATGAATAGAAGGCTGTTGGATAGGGATGTAGACAATTCTTATTCCAGAGCCTGTTTCAAGGTTTTCTGCTGAAGATTAGACAGTGATAGGAAATTTTTTTTTATAATTGGTTATTAAAAGACAAGAATAAGCACCATTTGTTTAAGAGCATGGGAAGGAAGCCCAAGGGAGAACCTAGATAACAATTTGCAAACAAACAAAAAATAAATAGAATACAATGAATTCAAAATACAGGAAAACTTAAATAATAAAACAACAGTTACCTCTTGTTTGATTATGTTGCAAAAAAGAAGGGAATTCAGTTGCTATCTAAGCGCTTCTTCTTTACTAGGCTTTTGGCCAAAAAGAAAGGAAGTTTTGCACTTAGATGACATACCTAGATGTAAGCAATGTGCCACTCACATCTTTGGCATCTTAATTCAGCTCATTAAATAAGAATGTCTGAGTGTTTATTCAATTTAATTTGCTAACCTCACTTGGAATAAAATTTTAGCCTCTAATTTAATTTTGGCTTTAAAAAAACTAACTGTAACTGGGCAAGTTTTTGTGTTTTATTTATGGCTATCATTGACATGAAGAATGGCAGTGTAACTGTCTTCTATCTACATGAAGGCCAAACATCACAGTCATTTCAAAATTGCTTTCTATATAAATGGGAACTATTTTCTTATTTTCTTCTATAGATAATAAATGTGGTCTCAAAGAGTAAAGAAAAAAATAACCAGTGTTTTGTAGTTAGGAAGCTCCATATCAGAGGAGTTTGGTTTATGATAACACAGTTCTGTTATCATTTCATATTTTTATAGATTTAAGGGATTTTTATGGATTCAATAAAAATCAATCAAACATATTTAAAAAATTGAGAAATATTTATTTTCCTTTTGGGCTCACCCCAATCACGGGAGGGTGTCATTATTATTATTTGATAAATATATTTAAAATAATTTTGTAACCAGAAATAAAAAAATCATACAAGTTGTCAGATTTGCTTTCATATAAAAGATCAACATACAAAAGGCAATGTATTTCCTTGCATACTAATTATTTCTAGTCTTTATGATACTGAAAGTACTACAACACAACAAAAACAGGATGCAGATAAAAAAATCAAAGGAGACAAAAAGATAAAACCATCATGCTCCACAAAGAATGATACCTTGTAGAAAAATGAAAGAGAAGATGTCTCCATTGTATACATATTGGAAAATAGGATATGCAGCTGTCCCAGGCCACCCAAGCAGCCCCAGGCAGCACAGTCATGTGACCTATTTCATGAACACAAGTGGCATGTGTGGGAACCTTCTATTATTCATGCCCAAACTGTCATGAATATTGATGAAAATGCAGTGGGTTTAGTAGCTCTTCCTCCCTCTCTCGCTGTCTCCTTTGGGTCCCCACAACTAGGACAAGAGCCACAGCAAGTAATAATGCCTCCAGTGTACATTATTCTCTACTTCTTTCTATTCTGTGTCCTTGTTTTTATAATCCAATCATTCTACAAGTACAGTCATTTGGCACCACTTTCTTTACACAGTGAACTAAGAGTAAGCTAGTCTGATAGGTCAAAATCAAAGTAAATTTCTAAATCTTTCACCAATGGTGGTAAGGCCTGTTCTAGTGGCAAAACAAAAAGGCTAATCCTAAAGAGAGTTGAAGTAATTTTGACTTCGTGGGAAAATACAGGTCACATCTTCAGGATGCAAAAGGATGTTATGGGGTCACAGGTACTTTGTCTGTCTTTTGACTATGTTGAACATTACATGGTGGATATGAATCAATTTGTTAATTATTTTAATAAACAGCAAGTGCCTACACATGCCAGATTGGTTACTGCAAAAACAGATGAATGAGACCATTCCACATACTTAACAGTCCTTCCTTCCAGTTCAGTGGGAGTGACTGAGATGTAATAGATGTAAAGGAAATGTTACAGATGCAGGGACAGCAGTACACATGGCATGCAAGCTAGACAGAGAAAGCATCAAGTGCAACCAGCAGGTAGGCTGCAGATGGGATGTGAGCTTAAGAAATGCTATCTAGATTTGATAGCTGTATGTAGATGGCTGCTTCTCCTAAGTCTTCCTGTTTGCTTGAAAAATTCTTCCTCATTTTTTTTCAAGTTTATACAAAAAAGTTATTCTTCAAAGAGAAATGTTCTTTGGGCCTCAAGGTACGTACAAATATCCACGTAAATAATACCAATACAATATAAATGATATCAGAAACAGCAAACGTTATTTGAGATGACTGACATGTCCTGGGGATATTAAACACTTTCTACTTTCTTCCATAATCTCAGTCACTTTTGTTCTGATTTACACAAGACAGATGCTTGGAATGATCAAGAATCTTCTAAGGGTTATCTGTCTAGAAAGTTGTCAAAGGAAGGTTTGAATCGGAGCTCTTAGACTACAGAGTTCAAGGTCTGAGCTACGGTGAGGCTTACAGTAAAGGAAACTGTGCCATGTGTTTGTTGTTCTGCACTCAGGAACCACGTTCTGTGAGTGTGGAGGGATGTGGCAGCCACTGGCCTCGGGAAGCATTATAGCGGCTTGGTATTTGTAGGTGTGTGTGAGTGTGTGCATATTCACGTGAGTGGCATGTGATGCAATTACCATACTCAGGAAAAAGCAAATGTAAAGTGTTGGAGTGCTGGAGAGAAAAAAAAAGTGGGAAATCTGATTATAAAAGGTAAACTTGATACTTCTTATAATATGTGTCATTTTTCCAAAAAGAAAAACAAGACAACCCCCAGTGTCTGTCTAGCACTTTCTCCAAAGGCTTTAAGACCAAGTAGCAAAATTACCTCATTTTTCTCATATAAATATTTATGAAGTTTTAATTTGCTTTTGCATTTGGAGTTATTGATCCATTTCCCAACTCAATAAAAAACCTTACCATGTTCAAAGAAGTTTCTTGGAAAGAAAGTTAATGAGAAGTTTCTTGTTTTGTTGGTTTTTCAGTTTCATTTGTAGTATTGTACTTCTGGTGAGAGGGTCATCATTAGTGCAATTACACTAAGTACACTTTCATTACTTAACAATTTGCCAAAAACATTCTGGAAGGAGAAGAAATACATCTATAGTTCAGACAATGAAATTTTAGATATATTTTCAATCTGTTAATTTAAATAGTGGGTATTATGCCATGGACAGAGCTATACTACCTTATAAGAACTATTAGTATTTAGTAAATATAAAAATAGGTTATACTACATAAGGATTTTGATTATGGTTTTATTCAATTCCCAAAATAATTCTGATAGCTATATTGGTGTATATCGCGCGCCCTACTCAATTCATCATGATCACTACTATTTCATCAATAAGTACAGTATTTGTGAGTATATCCACCTATCCATTTATCTGCTTCCCTTCCCATCCCCCTTCCCACCACCTCACCCATCCACCTGTCTATGAATCCAGTCACCCACTCATCCATCCATCCATGCACACATCCACCCATTCTGTGCCTAACCTCCTAATCCCCCACCATCCATCAATTCAAAATACATTAATTATGTGTATGTTAAGTGTCAGGCACTGCATTAGGCAGTGAAAGACAAATGGGGCATGTGAATCAAAGAAAAATAAGCAGAAGAAAAGGACATCCAGGAGAGAGATGCATTGTGGGATTCGCCTCTATTTCTTTTTCTTTTTCTCCCCCCCCCATTTCTTATTTGGTTAAAACTGCAGCTTTGGATTTGCTTTAGCTTCACCTGGAAATGGCTATCTTTTGACAGGTCAGGCCCTCATCTGCAGACTGTCTGGGCCTATAAGTGGTTGCAGAACCTCTCCCGGCTTGCAAGGAACTAAAATGCACTGGGAGATTTGGCAAACTCTGCTGCTTTTAACTGCATGGCTTGGTCAGTGACTGTGAGTCTGCTGCCCACAGTGTTTTTCTATCTCAGATGGTGGTAGAGTATATATCAGTGATGGCGAACCCCTTAGAATTTTCAATGACACAAACAGCCCACTGCAGCACGCGTGCTATAGCTTTGCTACCATTTGTATAGGTAGTCCTTTAGAAGATATTTGAGGCAAATGATTAGGGAAACAAATCAAGATTGAAATTTAACTTCACATAGTGCAGCAACGCAATCCATGCCATGAAGTAGTAACCAGATGGCTATCAGGTAGAGTATGGTGGCCCCACTGTGGTATACCAATCTGCCTGGTAGCTGGCAAGTTTCCTTTGACATGGCTTGTCAGGAACATTTCTATTTCAAAAGAAAAATGGGAAGGGAAAGTGAAAGGCGCAATCAGAAGTATAATACTGAGGGTCAGATTTTATGATGGCAGGAGTACTTATCCAGACATCTAATAGAAAACGTTCCTGAGACTCAAAACACATTTATATATTCTGGTACAGATGGAATTTCCTTAACAAGGAATCTAAATTTGTCCACTAAAACAAAATATATTCACTCTGAATCATTCTGCTACATATATTCACTTACTCAACGAAGACTGGCTTCTCGATCTTTTCAAGGTATCCTCTGCATGGGGTAGAGAGGATATACAAGATGCAAAAGAGTAAAACTATCAGATTCTCTCTTTGGGAAGCTCAAAATGCCACTGGACTGGTAAGATTTATCACACACACAAGATAGAAACTAAGCAAGCATACGGAAAGGGAGATATTCAAATCCAGTCCTGATCAGAAATAAACCTCCTTGAGATCAACAGGAGTGGGCTTGGTAGATGTCACAGCAGGTCTTGCTCATATGTCATCTCCTCTGCCTGGATTCCTCAGAGTCTAATTTCTTAAGACATCAGGAAGGACCATCTACCACGCAACACTCCCCCACCTCCTAGTATGTAAACCTGCAATCTACTGGGACCCCACTGGCAGGCAATCAGGGCTGCACATTCTCAAACACCTCGGCCCAGGCCAGGGATGGATACTGCAGACAGGCCACCTTCACCTCCTGCCTTGCCATTCACACATCCTTCTAGAAAAAGCAAAAACAGAAGGGAAACAGGCATTCAGGGGCAAGTGTGAAAGCACTGGCTCTCTGAAGACAATCCAGCAAGTAAGTGATAGCCCTTACAGTAAGACATTTATTTCAGACTTCTACTTATTAAAAAATCTATTTCTCTTAATTTGCTCAAACATTTCCTGGACATTCCCATGCACTATCCCAAGTGCTGCAAGCATAACCAAGACAGAAGAAGGTGAGGTTCAGTCTCTCACCAGCCAAGCAGCAGGCATCCTGCAGCAGCTGCTCTCCCAAAGCCACACGATAGCCACCCAGCAAAACTCCTATGAATGGATGAACTGCTGGAAAAATGAATAAATGAGAGGATGTTTTGAAATCCAAACACAGAGATGTTATGGCAATTTCCATGTAACTATAGAAGAATCTATTACTGAGTTTTGTGACTAACACTCAAAAACTTGGCATCTCCAGATGTTTCGTAAATCCACACTTAATAAATGATTATATAAAACAATGGAGTATCTAATATTCTTTCCTTACTTTATTACTGTCCTTACATATTGTTTGATTTTCTTCAAAAAGAGCACAAAATCTCTATTAAGGTCATAACTCACAGGCCAAGAAATCTGGGTCTAGTCCTACCAAATCTGTCCCAGAACCAGGGCTATGTCCCACTGAAGGTGCACATTTCAGCCCCTTGTATGCTGCACTCCAGCCCCTCTCCTCTCCAGTCCTTCTCCAGTACCCAGTTTTAATCCAGAGAACACTGGAATTTTTATCTGACCTACCAGATAAAAATAAAACTACAAAACCATATATCAATAGTACTAAATTTCATTTTGTTATACCAAGAGACTTTTAAGTAAAGCAAACACATTAACCTAGTATAGGTTTTATTGTTTTTCCCAAGTAATGAAGGGATTCTCTACGGAAAGACTGTGGCCCTTAAGTGCCATAAAATGTGAGCTCAAATTTTTAATACTGCACAAAGCTTTTTAATCCTGCGCAGATTTCATGCTTAAACATTCATTATTATATTAGTCTTCCAAATTTGATTTATTTATATTTGATTTATTTATATTAAGCATTCCAATTGTTATGATGAAATGGCGAATGCTGCATCATATTTCACAAAATGCAAATTTTTTAGACTCGAATTAGGGATTCAGCACCAGAGTTCAATTCTGTAGCACATGGTATTGTTAAAAGTCTTGTACCTTCAAGACTCAATGATATTCTGTTGGCTCCACTCATTAGTGCCGCCTCTTATTTCTGGACCTTGTCTGCTGCCAATGGCGCTACAAGAAAAACAAACCCAGTGCAGAGCAGCGGAAAGCACCAGAGGTCCACCTGGGAAGGCCAGCTTTCAAGTTCTAACCAGCCACATACCTTTCCTGCTGCACAAGTCCAGCAGGGGAAGAGGGCGGCATCAAGTCTGCCTGTCTCTCCAGAGCCACGTGATCATAAAAGAGCTAGACCTCAGTGACCAATGCCATGAGACGCAGGCAGCGTTAAGCATCCTCCCGGAAGGGGAGCCTTCTGCAGGATATAGAGACCAAAGCCAAAGGGCAGCCAGACTCTGACCTTCTATTGCATTAAACACACTCATCTAATAAAAGCATGGAGGGATTCTTCTCTTTCAGGACCTTACATCTTTTCAGGAATCCTTACATAGTGATTGAGATTTTGCAACACGAATCAGAGTCCTTGCTCACATCCATGGGTAAAGATTTATGTAGGGATGTTGCTTCATTGCCCTCTAAGTCATAGAATATTCTTTTATTCTGATGTCCAGGAAGAAAGACAGGCATTGCCATGGGTTGAGCATCCCCAATCTGAAAATCTGAAATGCTCTAAACTCAGGAACTTTTTAAAAGTGCAGCACGACACCACAGGTGGAAATTCCACATCCATCCTCATGCGATGGGCTGCCGTCAAAACAGGGATATTAAAAATTCTGTATAAAATTACTTTCTGGCTATGTGTATAAGGTGCATGTGAAAGAGAAATGTACTTCATATTTCAACTTGCGTTCCATCTCCAAAATATCTCATGTATGCCAAATCCCCCCAAAATTGGAAATCCCAAACATTTCTGGTCCCAAGAATTTTGGATAAGGAGTATTCAATCTGTGCTACACTGCCTTTTTCAGAGGTATTTTTACCTTTTAGCAATGTTGTGCAATGAGAAAAAGCGTGAACTTCACGTTGGGCTTACCTTTTGGAATTTTGGTTTGCTAGTCAGGGCCACGGTGTAGAACCTGAATGAAATGACTTTGGTTGCTTTACAGAATCAGGTGCAGCTTCCTTTTCCTAGTACAGTACTCCTACTTTACAAGAGACAAGGTCTGCTGGAATGCCTAGATTTCTGTTAACATCTGTTTTTTAGGATAGAGGGAAGTAATTCTTAGAAAATACATAGTGGGGCCAATTGTGCTCTATTACATGCTTCGTATGGACTCTTCAAGGGGAAATTATAGCAAAAGGCTCCCCAAAGAAAGAGTGTGGTGATTGGGGTCCATTACAGGGACAGGATGGAAGATGGCAAAAGGACTGGGAATGCCATCCACGGGGACAGTAAGAAAACAGTGGGGATTTGAGTGAGGAAGAACGATCAGGCCAGGCGGGCGGCTCAGCATGATGGATACCTTGCACTGCACTCTCCTGAGACAGGGTGTCTCCACTGAGAGCAAAGTCCCAACCCCACTACGAATGAACTCTTGAGGGAATGGCTTCAAAGACTGTAAGATAACCAAGGGAGCCAAGTAGGTGACCTGCCAATGTCCCTTGTTATTCTGAACTTTGTTGGCATGATGTGTGAATGTGCTGTCCAGACTTGCTTTCTCACGAGGGGCCACTGCCTCTACCCGGAAGGCTGCCTGGCCCACCCCAAGCTGAAGAGCTAAGAGATGATGTTCTCTCTACTTTCCCAGGAATCCAGCAAAAGCGACGGTCAGCAGGTTCCAGGAGAGTCATGAGGAAACCCGTCTCTGCAGCTTCCTCCCTTCCAACTGGACAGAGTACAGTGCTAGCTGCCAAGCTCTTTTGCTGCCATCCCAAGATCTTATTAATGTACTTAGCAGGTGATACCTTTGGGGGTACCCTTTACAATAAGGAAGAACCAATGAGGGTCCAGAGTCGCAGAAAAGACATACAGAGTTTTGTTGTCTGCCATAGCTGGTGGGCAGCTTCCTCTGAGTTTGCCCCACTGAGGGCCATTACTACAACTCTGCACACAGAGGCCTCGGTCTGTACCTGGAGGAAGGCTCAGCTCCTTGTCCTGTATTCAGTGGGAAAAAGTGCATTTGTTCTCATTCTGTCCTGTGGTTCCACAGTGGAGAGGTGGGTGGGAGTCCAAAAAGAGCCGTTTGGGGATCTATTTGGCTGTGAACAGGGCTGGGGGTTGCAAAAGGGGCAGGAATCACAGAGTCCGGGAAGAGCGAATATTGGATAAGACTGTAATGGAGGGGAAGGTGCAAAATGCTGGTAGTAGAGGAAAGAACAGATAGCACAGATGGAGGAGCTAGTGGAGCAGAATTTGAGGTACATGGACCAAAGTTGACTTTGAAGTCTCATTAAACAAACTGACATGTCCAGACTTGATAGCATAAAATACTTCATCCATACTGTTTTCTTTTCAGCTCCAAAACAGTCCTGGGAAGCAAGTACCACCATCTTTGATCTACAGATGGGAAAACTGAGGCACAGTGAGTGAATATATGTTTCTAGACCACAAAGTCACTGGGTATGAGTGGATGGATCCCCAACTTGGGATTCTAGGTCACATAGTCTTCTTTGGGTACCGTTGGCTTTCCCTCTTTTAGTGTTTCCTCTCTGCATTATTTGAAAGCTAACTCTCAGAATGATGTAGCAATTAATTCCTTCCTTTATTCTAATATTTTGATGCTATTTACATGGAAAAATCTTTGCATTTTGGGAATTACTACCTAGGTAGAATTTTTGTATATATCTTCGTAAAATACAGATACAATAAAGGACGGGCATCCTCTGAGAAATTGTCCACTTTGGGGAAATAGTCTCCACATGATTTTTATTGTTCTCATTCCATCTCTTTTTTAAGCTCTCCCCAACTGTGAAGGAAATGAAATAAAAAATAAATGTAATGTTATAAATGAAATATCAAGTGCTTTTATGCTACTGGGGGCATTTTGGTAAACGATTTCAAGCTTCCTTCTAGCTCCTTTGGAAAGCCGAACCTAAAATGCTGACAAGCAGGTGCTGGGGAGCTCAGTGGAGGCATTCTGTTTGAAGCCTGCAGTTGGAAGGCTTGGTCTGGAGTTACTGTGAGGAGGGGCCGAGCTGAGTGAGGCCACTACGGAAACCTCATCCCTAGGACGTGCTCTTCCTGCCCCAAGCTGGTATCCAAGCTGCCCAGCCCTTGGTACTTCAAAGTGACTTTCAAGAAACCATCTCAGGAAGAGGTGAAGCTGTGGGATGGGCCTTGCGAGGGCCAGAGGCTCAGAATGCTGCTGCCTGTGTCAGAGGGGCTCTTGCTTGTGCCCTTAGGTAAGCTGAAGCCAGAGGCATTAGCAGTGTGCACATGACAGCTGTGTTCTACCCTGGGTGCCAGATGATGCCTCTGCCCCACCCCAGCCTCCTCATCCCTGCTAACCATGAGGGCACCTGAGGGGAACATGGGACCGGCAGCCAAGGGAGAAGTGTCCATGCGGGTTAGCTCGGAGAGTGCTCGGTGCCATCAGACACTCAAGAGACCTGCAGAAGGAGGTTTAGGTTTGGTGAGACAGTCCTCTAGCAAGCTGGTCTGCGAAGCAGCCCATGAGAGCCTGGGCCGCCCACCCTGGCCCATCTACCCCTGTGGAGTAAAGAGCTTACAAATTCTGCCATTTTTTCTTTGCTCTTTGTCATCCTCCTTCTCATCCCAACACAAATGCCCATGTCATTCGCCACTTGGTACTTTTTCCTCTGATAAATCTGGCTCATAAAGAAAACAGTTTCCTGGGAGCAGATCCTGAGGCCCAAAGCAGAATTCGGTTCTAAGCATATAACCCAGAGCAAAAACTTTGAGTTCTTGTGGACCTTTATTAGGCCCCATCTGTGCTGCCAAGCGTGTTCTAAGTTTCTCACCAAATCACTGCTGGAAAGCTGGGGACTGAGTGTGGCCTCACGTCACTGCCTGGACACAACAGTTGCACCGGCACTCCTCATCCAAACTCCCCAAGCGGGGACTCTGTGGTTGAGCCTGTCTGTCTGTCATCAGTCATTCAGAGTTGCTTTAAACCTACACGTCAGGCATTCTGCTGGATCCCTGGAATGAAAGCACGCAGTCTCGGCCTGTGTGGGGACTTACAGTCCCATGCTAAAAGCACTTATTTCCTAATTTTCATTTCAAGAATCTGTATCAGTCACAGCCATTTTCTTCTGTCAGATCTGTGACATCTCCCTTTAGCCTATTCCTCTTACTTTTAGGATCAGTTTTTTTCAGCTGTACTTTAATTTTTCTCTCTATTGCCATCAATCATCAATCATCCACCCATTCATCACCCATCACCCATCTGTCCATCCGCCCATCCTCCATCACCCATCCATCACCTGTCTCCTTGTCCCTGCCATGTGCATGTTCAGTGCACCACTTACAGTGTGAGCTTTTTTTGCACAAAGATCCCTGTCATCAAGGAGCTGGCAGCCTAGCTGGCATCACATGTGGATATGATGAGAATTTTAGGTGCACTGAGGAAAGACCTCTGAACTTACTCAGGGAGTTAAGGAAGACCTTGCAATCCAGATGGTGTAGAGAAGGATCATGATGGAAGAGGTGTAGAAGAATGAGCAGGGTGTGTAGGCAGCAGAAACAGCACAAGGAAGGAACAAAAGCACGAACGAGCATGGGAGAATCAAAGAATGGGGAGAAATTCCCTTGCAGTGAGGCATGTGCTACACAGCAGGGATGGCAGCTGAGGCAGAAAGGACAAATAGGAGCAAAGGTGTGAAGGTTTCAAGGGCCAGAGCAAGCCTCCAGCTACTGGCCTTCCTTAGCCTTTACTCTATCCTGGTTTTATTATGGCAAAAGCACCCACAGGCTCCATAGCTCTAATGTCTTGATATCAGCACCTGTGGTATTTTTTGAGTGTTGACATTGTGCCGGGCATGTGTCAAGCATATATTGCCTTGTTTAATCCTTGCAGTAGCCTATGAGTACATAATGCTCCCACTTTATAGATGAGACAGTGGGATGGCCTGGGTTTGCTTGTTCCGGGCCAATCAGTGCTTGGTGGTCCTGGAATCTGCATTTCAGAAGGCTTGCTGCAAAGTGCATGCTTTCAAGCCCCAAGCACTTTTGATCATGCCCGTCTCCGTGTTTGACTTTTCAGACATCCAACTTCTTGTTAGGCTGACTATCCTGCAGAACCTTCCTACAGATGGCAAGGCAGAGATTCCCCTTCCCCTGACTGTCTCGGCCATGTGGGGGCTTGTTTCACTCTGTATTTCAGGTGCCCATTCCCATTGAGCTCTTAGGATCCTCTAGGTCTTCGTCACTTTTCATGAGATGGTCATTAATGGCACAGCATTTAAAATGTGGCTGTGAGCTTTCTCTTCCAAAGGGCTGCACTGAATGTAGCTGCCACACCAGATGGCCAATGACTGAGATTTGCCATCCTCATCTGCCAAGATGTCTCATCAGTATATGTTTCTACTTCTCCAGCCTCCTAGGGTTGGAACACAAGGGACAGGCACACAGCACATCTGTGTCTGCATTCCAACTGATGCATTCCTTTAGCCAAAATCAAGCACCAAGAGTCCACGGCATCAACATGTACTTTTTTTGCACTTGTGGAGTTTAAAGTCTGGTGGGAAGTGCACCACAAAATGTCAACCTGTATTATTTTATCGATGAAAGACAGAAACAAGACTTGGAGACTGAAAATGAGAACGTGGTGAGGGCCAAATCTTTTGAAGCGATGCCATTGATCGAAGACCAAATTTGGCACGTGCTGGCCTTATGAATGAGTTTGGGAGGAAACTCTAGCAGAAGACCAAGCATACTGGCCCAACATGGGCATAAGTACAGTGGGGTTGCAGCAGGTTACAGTGAGGGGGGTGGGTAGACATGAGATGACACTGGGAAAGTCAGTTGTTTGGTATATGCAGGGTGAAGAGCTTGGATTTTATTTTAGCTGCAGAGGGAACCCTCTAAAGGACAATAAACTGGAGTGTATGGCTTGGCTTATGCTTTAATCTCTCTAGCTGTTAAACGAGATGAGGGGTAGCAAGAGGAGAAGGCTGAGCAAATTCAGGGGCTACGGTATGAATCCAGGCACAAGTCATTGACAATTTGGACTGTAGCAGAGCAGGCTCACTGGGGACAGAGGCAGATGCACAGGTTGGAGATGGATGTGCATGGGAAGAAGACAGATTGGAGAGTAGAAGGGGAAAGGGAGGTATCACAGAAGATTCCTGATGTTCTGGTCTGAGCAACACTCTAATGACATGTTCCTGAGATGGAGAAGACTGAGGTGGACCCGGGGACCCAGAGTGGGGCAAAAGGAAGGAGACCCAAGGTGAGCTGGCAAAGAAAACTCAATGCTGAATGCTTAAGCAAAATCTGAACATCAGGTTTAAGAGAGTGGAAGTGTGGAGGCAGCAAGCCTGGGTTTAAATCTTAGCTCTGCTAATGGTTAACTTTGTATCTTTGGGAAAATTGCTTAACTTTTCCATGATTTGGTTTTTTTTATATTTAAAAAACAGACAACTTTTTGTGGTTCTCATGAGAAATACATGAGTGTTTAAATGATGCCTGATATATAGTGTAAAAAAGCAACCAAATAGATAATAGCTATTATCATCAACAAATATACACCGAACATTCACTCTGCTGGAGGCATTCATGAACTAGGTATGAAAGATCAGATTTATGTTCTACTGGGATAGTACTCTTGTTTAAAAAGATACATCTCCAGTTACTCCTTGTTAGAGCCATTGACTACATCATTACAGGTAAAGAATATCAGGATTCCAAGAAAAGCATGACATGGAAATTGGCTACATAACTCTCTATATTCATCTCTGTCAATTACTTGTTATTTTCCAAATAATCATTTTGAGTAGATGTGATCCTCTTTGAGAGCAAGCCCTCTACCATGAGTTGATATATGCCTTCTGAAGTGCTTACAGAATACTTGAAAAGACCAAATTTAAACAAGGAAGCCACTATCGTTTTACAGAATGTGCTGAAGACTCATTTCAGAATGTCTGGTCCTTTTCAAACAGCCTTATCTTGATTGGTTAAGAGCTGTGGGCTTCGCCATGCAAGAGGCAGAAACATTCACTGTACTTCCAAAGGGAAAACGTAGGCACACTTGGCCAATGAAATACTGTAATGGATTATTGTTTAAAAATAAAGACCAAACTTATGCCATATGCATGACTAAACAGATGATCTCAAGAAACAAATGAACTCAGGGCTGCAATATAATAAACAGTTTTGGTTAATTTGCAAAGTCTGTAATCTATTGGCAACAAAGGAAAAAAAATCTGTTTGATTTCTGCCACAGGTTAAATCCATTCGAGAAATGCACTGATGATGAAACCCAGGGAGTGCACTGATTCTTCCAAAGACAAAGCAAGAACAATGGTGTTAACACCTTTTAAATGCGTGAGAAAGGCCAGATGTTTTCAATATTGGGGTAGTAGAAGATGCTGGTATTGTGCACCCAAAATACTAGACAATCAGTACATCTCTTCCTGGGAAATTTATTTTTATTCTTTTTGTGAAATAAGAATACTAGTCCATAAACACGCCAGGTACTTATCAGCAGAAGATAATGAGAAGAAACAAGTCTCCAAATAGAGCATGTTATTTGAGGAAATGCTACATCAAACCTCGGAGTGACCCAGTTTTAAACAAACAAATAACCTTCATGCTCCAATTCTTTGTCACACAGGCCTAATCAGAAGCTCTCACGTTTGGTGGGGGGGACTTCTTGGAAGCTGTCAGCCCATCTGTGTGAAGAATAGTTAAGCTTTCAGAGCCAAATCAAAGGCAAGAGAGGGAGAGGGAAGAGTACACTGGGTCATTTACTGGGAAGAAAACCTGGGTATTTTTTGCCGAGCTAGTAGCAGATTTAAACTGTGCAGTATTCCTCACATGTGGAGAAAAAGTCTCCAATTCTCAGCAGCTTCTGATGTTCACTTAAGTAATTTTTGCTGGTGCTGGGGATTGAACCCAGGGCCTTGGACTGATATACATCGCCGGCTCTTTTTATTTTGAAACAGAATCTCACTAAAGTATCACTAAGTTGCCTGGGCCGCATGTGAACTTGCAATCTTCCTGCCTCAGTCTCCCCACATGCTGGGATTACAGGCATGCACCACCACACCCAGCTTTAAATTGTTAGTCTAATATTATTTTAAATGTGTGTAACCACATTGTAAGACCATGTATAAACATATGCTCATAATACTTATACCAAATTAACAAACGAAATACAAAGCAAACTACAACCGTTCCCCACCCCCCAACTCGAATGAACAATATGAATTCTGACCAACAGTTCAGGGTAATACAGGGTCTTTTGTTTGTTTTCGCAGTACTAGGGATTGGACCCTGCACCTTGCCCATGCTGGGCAAGCACTCTACTGTTGAGTTAGACCCCGGCCCTGATGATGCAGTTTTGTTAAAACAAAAGTGCTTACACTGAATTTCACAGTAGAAACATGTAAACCTGGTTCTAGTTCTACTTTAATGTTTCTGGATTTGACTTTAATGGTCAAATCCAGACATTGTACACAATGTCTGCTTGCATACTGATGCAGGCCAGAATGGTATGAAACTCCTGAGTCTCATTTGTGTGAACAGGATAATCAGACCTCTTATGTGCCCCTCCCAATTCTGCCAGTAAGAAATTTTTGAATGTTTATGGCAATGAAGTAGAATTTGATAACTTGTTATTTGAAGCTAAGGTGGCATAATTGTAGTACTAAAAATTTGCATTAGTTATGTATCAGTCTTAAATATTGTTCTCATATAAATATGGAATCTAAAAAATTTGGACTCAGAACTAGTGTAGAGTGGTAGTTACCAGAGGCTGGAAGGAGGAGGGTCAGGGAGATGTTGGTTAAAGGTACAAAATTTTAGTTAAATTTTTAAGTTAAATTTTAGTGGGCTTTAAGTGATCTCACTACAAAACAATAAGTATTAAGTAGTGTATGTGTTAACTCGCTCTATTTTTCTATTCCACAAATGTACACCAATTTCAAAACAACATGTACATGACAAATACACCTAATTTTTATTTGCCAACTAAAACAAACTAATGCATTAAAATGTAAATTAATTATGTATGAATGTTAAATATTATTGAATTGGAAAATATTTTGGTACTCAATATCCATGATAAACTCTTGGGAACTTACATTTAAAAGATAGGGGCCATAAAACTGTTAATAAACATTATCTAAAAATTGGAAGTAAGTCAAGAAACTTACTACCTTTTTTTTTTTTTTTTTTTTTTGGTGGTGGTGGTAGTACTAGGAATTGAACCAAGAGTCTTTGTACTGAGATAATTCTTCAGCCCCTTTTCAATTTTTTTTTATTTTGCAATAAAGTCTTGTTATATCTTTAAGTTGCCCAGGCTGAGCTAGTGATCTTCGTGCTTCAGTCTACCATAGCACTGGGATTACAGGAATTCACCACCAAGCCTGGCTACTATGTGTACTTTTTATAAGTACATGTTTGTAGTACATAATGTCTACATTCCTTGTGTGGCGTTGGTACATGTACATAATATATTTTAATCCCTTTTTCATCCTCTTTCTCTTCCCTTTTTCTCTCCTCCCTCTATCTCTCCATCCCCTTCCATTTGATAAAGATCTATCTCCCTACTTTCTATTACCTTTTATTTTGCTCTTTCTTTATAATTTGGGTTTCTCATATAAGAGAAACCGTGTAATATTTAAGCTTATGTGTCTGATTTATTTCACTTAACATTATGATCTCAAGGTGCATCCGTTTTCCTACAAATGATGAACATTTTAAAGCCAAGTAGGTCATTATGTAACAAGCCTGCCTCGAATTCATCTGGCTGGGTAGGCTAGAGGTCAGTGAACTGCCACTGGAGGCCAGAGTTTTATAAGACACAGCCATGTATGTGTTGTCTAGTCCAGCTTTTGTACTACAATAGCAGAGTTGAGTCATTGTGACAGAGACTATATGGCCTGCAAAGACTGTGACATTTAATATAGCACAGTACTTGCCCTTTCGCAGAGCATGTTAGCAGACTCCCATTCTAGGGGCCACCGTCTGGGCTGATTTACTATTTGCTATTGATTACAGACCAGATTCTATACAGTTAGAAGTTAACTTGCAGAAAGAAGCCTGATAAACTGCAAGTGATTTCCCTCAGACAGGAAAGATAACACCTGAAGTTACCGTTTCATTGCCCTGAAGGATATTAACCAGTTTTCTATCTAAGTCAGCACTCTTATCTCATCCTTCTTTATTTCTCTTTTAGCCAGCATTATCATCCTGCTAGGTCCCCCATTAATGAGCTGTATAAACCTTAGACAGATGCTCACTACATATTTATATGAGAGTCATGTTTTTAACTTTCTGGCATCTGTACTTCGACATGACTTATTTGTTTCCATTTAATCAACTGCACATTTATTGTGCAACTCTGATCGGCTCATTGGCCTCCTATGCCCTTTCTATATAAGTGAAGAATTATGTTAGGTATAACTTAAGAGGCGATAAGAACTAAGTTTGATAGAATGGTGTGAAAAATAACTCATCAACTTGTAGAGCTGTAGTATATAAGACATGAATGCTCAGAAATGAATTTGTATAGTAAAAGTCATAGTTAATTATAAGTGACTAGTTGGTTACAGTTAGCTATTAGTGAGCAAAACTATGAATATTTAAAATCTTCGTCCTTTCCTTTCTTCATTTTCTATGGAGAACATCTGCTGTTTCTTAAACATGAAAAAAGGGGTATATTAATTTTACAAAAATGTCACTTCAAAGGAAAAATACAAGGTATAAGTACAGGAGGAAAGAGGTGATGTTTTTCCTAATGGAGGATCCGAGGACAGAGGACGAATCGAGACGGGGCAGGGGAGCTGGATGGCAGAGGCTGCCAGGATGCCCCCAGCATCTTGGGTGGGAGGGAGCCGCTGCGGCTTTCAATATGAAGGAGAGAGAGAGGTAACAATGTGCTGGCAGTCCAGACCCGAGATGCAGCAGAAACAGACCCACGGGAGGGTGTGAGGGGCAAGAGTTGTTTCGAAGATGTGCTTCACGAGGACTCAAACGAAGCTGCTCTGTTGATGGACAGTTGAAAACAGGACCAATTAGGAGCCCTACAGGGAGTGGAGAAGGCACTTTTGGACATATCCTGGTGATGAACTCCTGGGAAAGCTGGTGGTATCTCATCCATTCCTGGATCCCTGAGGCTGACCTGGGTTCCTAGGACACAGAAGATGCTTGGAAAATGTGTCACAGGACGGGGCAGAAGGAAGGGTGCTGGGGGTTCTGCCGATGCAGGCTGAGCGCTGTGTACTAGGAAGAGGCGCACAGAGAGAATCTGAGGGAAGCTCCCTGGGGAGACACTTGGGGTTTACTCCTGGGGCCAGAAGAGGAAGTACAATGGATGCAGCAATCTAGAGAGAAGCATCAAAAAGATAGGAAGACGAGCAGGGAGGTCTCAGTCACAGGGACTAAATGAACTCAGCTCAGGAAGAACGGCTGATGGAACATCTCAGACAGAGCTGAGCCTGCCAAGGGGTCTGGGTTTAGCATGAGGACCTGCCCTATGTGTTGGATATTTACATTCCGCTGGTGCCCAACACATGATCAAATAGTCTGGACATTTTCTCTTTCATTTAAAAAATATATGTTGAGCATCCACTTGTGCTCGGCATGATTCCAGACACGGGAATATAGTAGCGAACAAAAAAGTAGGATTTTTGTCCTTGTTCACCTTCCATGGTGTCTGGCAAGATGGATTAACAAAGTCAATCTAAAGTATGTCAAAAAGTAGATGAAAAGAAGTCTCTAAGAAGATGGGGAGCACACGTAGGCACTGGGAGAGTCACCTTTTATTCAGCCAATTCAGGGAGACCTCCAGCAAAGTGGCATATGACCAGGGACACAGAGAACCAGCACTGAGGCTAAAGGAAGATTTTAGTTCGCGCTAAGCATGGTGGGAAGCATTGGAGAGTTGTGTGCAGAGGCTGCATTAGAGCTGATGGACTTTTCACAGGGCCAGTTGGCTGCTGTGCTGGGAAGAACCTGGGAGGCTGAGGCAAGAGAGCATTCAAAGATCCAGACAAGAGAGGACGGTGGCTTGGGTCAGGCAGAGTGTGGTGTAGGGAAGGGGACCGGGTACAGGTTTTATATACCTGAGAGTTCCCAGCTTGCAGACGGAGACAGGATGAGGTAACTGAGAAAAGGCGCATGTAAACTGAGTCCTACGGTGCCCCACTCAGAGACCTCAGGGAGTGGGAAGGAAGGGGTCTTGGGGAGTTAGCAGGGAGGAGGAGGTGCACTGGTCAGGTGAGCGAGGAAATGTCCCTGACACGTGGTCAAGGGAGGCCAAGACCCAGCATCAACTTTTGGATCTAGCAACTCTGGTTACTGGTGAAATGAGAAGGAAAGCAAAGGTAGATGTAGGAAGGGACCAGAGCACATCAAGGGCCAGAGCATTCTCTAAATAGGAGTGAGGGCTGGGGGTAGGTGTGAGGTGAGGGAGGGAGGGTTCATTTCTGAAGCTGAGGGATTGCAGAGCAGTATGGTGCAGCTGGAGAGATCAGGAATGAGCGCAAACCTGATGGAGCCAGAGCACAGGGGAGATTGTTGGAGTGATGTCCTGGCATGGAAGAGAGGGGACAGATCCTGGACACAGTGGGACGCTGGCTGAGGACGGCCACACAGAGGACAGCCCACAGACCCAGAACAAAGCAGCAGAGCAGCTGGATACAGACCGGCATGGGTGTTGGAGATCAGAGGAAAGAGGAGAGAAGGAAATTAGGGAGTGGCTCACTTGAAAGGAGTGGTTATGGCAACAAGGACCATCAGCAGCAGCATTAAACTTTGCAGAGAAGGAAAAGGTCAGAGCCAGACTTGGGAGCTATTTATTAGGGGGGAGGGGAGCATATGCATGTTTAAGGGTGAAGTGAAGAATACAAGAGGGGGCAGAAGGCACAGAGGGAATGTTGGTGGCACATCTCTGGGGAGGGAGGAAGGACACAAGAGGAGAAAAGGGAAAACTTCATGGGCCTGAGTGCCCAGGAGAGAGAAGACAGGGGTCTGGAAGACTTGGGATGTCTACCCTGCATGCAGTGACATCACCACCCACAAGGCGCAGGACGAGGTGGAGAAGGGACTGGGCTTCAATATGCAGCCACAGTTCATCACAAGCGCATGATGTCACACGTTCAGCGCAAGCATTACCAACTCACAAGAGGTGCGAAGATGCTAATGAGGCACCCTGTCACGTGACAGGCCAGCTCTAGATCCTGACTGATTGATAGCTGTGATGAGGAACAGACCTTCCTCATCAATCAGAGACACGGCCCTCCTCAGCGAGTCCCACTCCCAGCATCTGCGAGTTGGGATGCAGAGGGGTGAGTCACTGCTGGCAGATGCCATGTGATCTCCAGAGTCCACAGACACATTGCAAAGATTTAATTTCAAGTCTACCACAGCAGAGGAGAAGTCACACTATCTGGAGAGGGGTCTAATGAAGTGTCAGATGACAGAATTTATGTGCCAGGAGAGGGGCCAGACGTGCCTCGGCGAGTTTCTTCTCCTACATAGCAGATCTAGTCCCAGCCTGTGAGAGGGAGCCAGTGGGATGGGCCAGATGTTCTGCGTTTCACTGGCTCTTGCAGCAAAATATCTGCCATCTGGTTTGCGGAGGCTAAATGCACAGCCAGGGCAAGAGCAGCCTGTAGCCGAATGTTAATCCTGTCGCTTCTGTTTCCGGGCTCGAAGACAGATCTTCTCTACTCCCATCCCAGACTGTGGGTAGTGGGTACTTCCGCCCACACCTTCACTGTAGGGCCCTGTGCCTGGCGCCCATCCTTGCAAAGCAAATGAACAACCCATTAGAAACAAACTCAGTTTTCGTCTCAAGGTACGTCTGGGCTTAAACTTGACAATACGCTCTTTCAATCCTATTTTTCTTTAAACTCCACCAAATTTCATGTGTATTTATGAATATACTGTTACTGCCAAATTCCTGGCGATTTATTCATATTCAAAACTCCTAGCTGTGGTGAGAAAAGAGGAACATATTTTTCAAGAGGGGAAGAAATGACTTTTCCCAGTATATCAAAAATATGTCCCCTTTTATGACCACATATCTGATATCAAAGAGTAAGGAAGGAAGGCTTGAGGAGGTCTGCTGATTCCAGTTTTCCTTTGTATGGTGAGTTTTTGTGTTTTGGGCTCCAAGAATAAGGGCTGTTATGCAGCAGAGCCCTCAGTCTCACTTATAAAACGACCCCCCTCCCAGGTAGAGGCCTCCACAATACTCGGACTGAACAAGTGAAGCCTTGGTTTGGAGCAACCGTCTGGATGATTTGGTAAAATGCAAGAAAAAGTGAGTTCAAGGAGCAGATGATGACAGTAGGGTGAGGTGGCTCAGTGCTGCTGGTGAATTACCCACCTGACCACCATCAAGATAAGTGGGACTAACAATTCTGGCTGCAATGGCCACGTGCAAGTCACGCCAACAGTCTGCTGGTGGTGCACGGGGCATCTCAGGTGTGAGGGCAGCTGGTCAGTCTCCTCATGACTACCCATGATGTAAGGTATTGTCATTAGCAGCACTATCTGGCCGCCAGCTGACATCCTGGAACTGTGCCGATGTGTCCACGAGGCCCATTGGATGCCAGGAATGGTCTAGCAATGCCCTGCAAATACCTCTACTCTCTTCACCAGATTTAGAGACTCTCCCTTCACTACTGAAAACTCTACTCTCCAGGCTTATCAACCACAGATGTCCGAAGCATCCTCTGACACTGTGGCTGGAAAGCCCCGACTGCTGTCTACAGTGTGCTTCCTGCAGCCATATATCTCACGAATCAAAAGACCAGCTTCTCACTAAACCAGGGAAACACAAATATACATTTAAAATTATAAATTAAATTAAAAAATGAAGTTTCCCTACATGTCAATGACATTCTCTGATAGGAGGACAATGAAAATGCATCTGTTTAAAAGAAGTTATGTTCCTTTCTGTCTTCAGCTATTTGAGATTGTATGTGATCTTGAGATAAGAGTTAAGGTTTCTTCTCCATGAACAAATATAGGTAGTAACTGATCAGTGCAGGGATCTTTGTTCAAATAATTGAGTATAGAAAGTACTAAATCCGGGCATTCAATATATGGAACATGAATGGGGCTTTCCACATATATCATGGTCTATGCAATCTATCAACAGTAGGAAAGTCAGTGACTTAGCCTGCTGTTATGGATCATCACTGCCTATAAGATGCACCTTAATATTCACTATTCTGTTAATTAGGATATCCTACTTATTGGCATTTCCATTCAGGGGCTGACTTGAGTCACAGGCACAAGTTGTTGAGGCTGGAGCAAAGTATAGCTCCTATCTTAGAGGGGCTGGGAGAGTGCAGGAAGGACCCCAGAACTGCTGGCTCTTCAGTTAACACAAAGACTTATGACCCCGAAGTCTGAAGGCTGACTGAGCATCAGATTGATCTTGTGTTATTGACCCTCAAACATGATCAGATACCTTCAGAATTATCAAACTTTCCAGGTACAGTCTCATTGCTCAGGAAATTTATGCTTTAACTAACTGGAAAGAAAATTGCATAGTAAATAACAACAGTGGAAGAAGAGTGTGGGAATCAGAACTTTCGGGGTTGGGGATTTAGCTCAGTGGTAGAGTGCTTGCCTAGCAAGTGCAAGGCCCTGACCTGAGTTCAATCCCCAGCACCAAAAAAAAAAAAAAAAAAAAAAGAAGAGCTTTGGAGTCAAAAAAACCGGGTGTGACTCCTGATTCCATCTTGCATTGGTTTGTGAGGTTTTGAACAGGCATTTACCTCTGTCAGCCACAGTATGGTAATCCTCCTTTCTGGGATCTAACAGTCCCTATTCTGGGGTACTGCAGTGAGAGTTAATAAGATAATGTGTGCAAAGTGTCCACTTGTGAGGCTACATGAGTTCTTAATGAACATTAGCTATTTACGACAAGAGCAATGTTGGCATCAATGAAGCACTAGGCAGTAAGTCTACATGGTGCAGAAATCAAAGGAGGGAAAAATCTCAGCAGGCTGAGTGCTCAGGACTCAGGTGCTGGCTTTCAGAGGGGCTTTTAGGAGAACTGCTAGTAAGTACATTTTATGTGGGGGGCAGGGTGGTGGTAGATAAGTCCAGGCAAAAGGAACTCTGAGCAAAGATATACGAATGGTAAATGCACACGAAGTGCTTTGGAAACAGTATGCAGATTAGTCTGGGCAGTGTACAGGGCTTTCAAATGAGGGGTGATGAGAGGAAGACTAGAAAGACAAGCATAGCCAGCTGGCAAAGAGTATGAGCATCACGCGAAACTAGCCAGGATTTCTTTCACAGGGAAGATTTTTGAGCAATGCAGTGATAGGAAAAGCTGCATTTGAAAAAGGACTACTGTATAGAGCAGCAGCCTTCAGGCTGAAGCATGATCCGTGTTACTCCTGTTTGGGTACAAATGCTAAGGTAGAGTGATTTTGCATCTTGTGTATACAAGTAAACTATCATACACAGCATAATCATAAGGCACAAGCTGATAAGTGAATTATTTGTGCTAAAAAAAATTATCACCTGTGAACTTATCAAATTAAATCATATAGATCCATGGTGTTATCAAACCATATCAAAGACGCCAGGTGTGTGAACTTGTCAAACCTGCCAGAGCCACAAATGCTGCAACCACTTGAGATTGTAACTGCCACCTCAATCCAAAATGTATAACATGACATGAGAGATGTCTAAGACTACAAGCGTGATGCCCTGTCTCCTTATCGCTGACCACTCTGTGTGCAAACCAGGAGATCACCAAGCTACAAACTTCTAAATCTGTCCTCAGACTTCATCTCAGCACGAACCTGTCACCATTTGGTGCCATCCACTTTGAAGCCATCCAGACACCTTTACCTTGACAGCTCCAGGATCTAATTCATTAACCAAATACCTGACTACCTGCAGTGACTCTTCTGTATTCGTATTAACTCTTTGACTTTGTTCTTCACATTGTTTCTTTAAATACTAAAGAAACTCTTTGAGTTCTGAGCACTCAGCCTTTTTACTCTTTTCTGAAACCAGAACATTATCATTTGCTGTGTGGTGTGTAACTGAGAGTTAAAAGAGCTAAGTGTTTAAAGTTAGTAATTAAATTGGACTGGAATAAAGAACTTGAGATCGCCATGGCTATGATTACCAAGTGAAACCAGAAATACTCAGTGAAGTAAAGACAATGAAGCTGATGTAGCTTGTGAATTTATTGATATTAAATAAATCCTGATATTTAGAAAAGATTGAATAATGTGGTCCATGTTAATGGCCTACCTTACGCACAACAAGCACAATGGTGGGTTTTATGGGTTGAATTGGGACCTCCAAAAAGATGTGGTCAACTCTTAATCACAGTACCTGTGATTCTGACCTTATTGTAAATGGGATCTTTGAAGATAGACTTGAGTTAACATGAGATCATATTGGAGAATGTAGACCCTATAGGGAGAGGGCAATTTGGATTTGAACAGATACTCAGAAAAGAGAATACCATGTAAGATACAGTGAAAAAGGTCATGTGACAGGGGAGGCAGAGATTGGAGTGATGTAGTTGCCAGTCAAGAACTACCACTGAATGCCAGGAACCACCAGCAGCCAGAAGAGACAAAGAAGGGTTCTCACCTAGTGCCTTCAGAGGGAACCCAGCCCTGCTGGAAATCAACACGTGCTTGAATTTGGACTTCTGGTTTCCAGAATTGTGACAGAATAAGTTTCTGTCATTTTGAGTCATCCAGATTGTGGTCCTTTGTTTTGCCAACCTGGAAAATGAATAACTATGGAAAATCCCAAGGGAGTACAGGATGGAGATGTGGCTATTGTAACCAGGTAAAGCGATGGTGACAATGGACAGAGCTGAGAAATCATCCTCAGAATAAATCGACAAGACTTGGAGATGCAATGGCTATGTAAAGAGAGAAAGAAAATGAAAGGGAGAACACTAGTTCAGAGCTAGACTTTTTCCTCAGGAGAAGGACATCCAGGAAAGGAGTGGGTGGCATCTGTGTTTGCAATGACAGACCCTGCGCAATGGGAACGTTTTTGAGAATTCAGCTCATCGGATACAGAAACCAGGAGCCATAGCCCCGGCCCCCTATTCACATCTATTCTAGAAATGCATAAGATTGGAAAAATCACAACTTCTGAGTGTCTTAGTCAGAGTGTTCTCTTGTAGTGGCCAGAAATCCACTCCATGTGGAGAAATCCTGCTCCAAACCCATTCACATGGGCTTAGAGCTATTAGTACCTGTGGAGAACTTTTGCTTTATTTCAGGATCTTTAGAAAAATAAACAAGGCATGCCCTAATTGTTGGTTAATTTGTTTCCAGTTAATTGATTCCAGATTTTGGCCTTCCTGATTATTGCCACTTTTACCTCTTTTGGCACGCCCTGAAATTCACTGAACTGTAATTTTGTATAAACTTAATGACTATCCAATGGCATCACAAAGTCCAAAAATGTTCCCTTTTCATCTTGTGGTGTCCCACCCCATAATCCAAGGGTTTGGAAAAACCCCAAAGTGCTCTAGTTCGTCTTCATCCCTTTTTTTTTCTTAACCAGAAGAAAATAAAGGCCACTCTCCAGCCAGAATAATTGCTACACTTGAAGAGATGATATTTTTAAAAACTTTCTCTCAAAATTACAGATTTAAGATAATGATGAAAGTAAAATTGCAGTTGAACCCCAAAGCAAAACCTTCAACTAAAAATACAAGCTACTTACAACGTGTAATTTTGCTGGGACCAAAAGGCAAAAAGCATTTTGCTTCAATAGAATTCTCATCATCCCTGAATATCTAAAAATTAAAGTGGCTTCAAGTTGGAAAAGAACTCCAAATTACCACAGGTTTCCATACCCAGGTATCTCCAAAATGCTGCCCTGACAGTTTTGCAAAGGTCAGTTTAAGACCTGATCCCCAAATCAATGAAAAGAAAAACAGGTCTCTATTCAAGACATTTTGCTTTTATGTTATTTTGTTGCAGATGGTAGAATACAAGGGAAATGATATATACTGGCTCTTCCATCTTTCCTGAATGCTCAGGAGACAAAAGATACCTGGTTTTAAACAAGTAAGAAGTCTGTAAAGATGCATGAGAGTATATAAATACAAGTAGAGAGGCTGTTAATGTGGCAAAATCCACGTAGAACATTCATTTGTAAATTGAAAGTTTTTGACCTTACTACCTTGCAACAGTATTAATTTTATTTATTTATTTATTTATTTATTTATTTATTTATTTATTTATTTACTGGGTGCTAGGGATCAAACTCAGGGCCTTGCACTTGCTACCACTTGAGCTAAATCCCTAACTCCAATAGTATTAATTTTAGTTAAGTAAAAGAATCATATTTGTGATTTTCTATTAAGAACTAGAAAGCATTTTTTATTTGATATGCATATCAATATGCTGTATGCCACCCTATCAACATCTATTCAAAAGAATTACAGTTTGAGGTAGAAAGAAATACCTTGGTTCAATTGTAACAAAAATCATATTTAAGGTAAATACTGCAACAGATTTTTTAACTTTATTTTATAAAAGCAAGTATAGTGGAATTCCTATGGAATGTAGGTGCTTCAGCCAAGAAAAATTATGTTCTACAGATTTCAGGCGTTCTTTTTGAACAAATATAGAAACATAAACATGCGGAAATGCAGAAGTCAGTGAGAAAAATGAATTAGGCACAAACTCTATCAAAGCATCAAATACCATTTTAGCAAAGAGCCATTTAATTTCTAGATAAGAAACCACGTTTCACAAACATACCCTGAACATCCTTCACTTATCTGGCAGGAAAGGGCAGGATTTTTTGAGGCACAACTTTCTTTCCACTGCCAGAAATCGCTCAGAATCTGCTCAGCAGCACTACTTTGAAAAAGTCAAGCTTCCAAACTCTGGATAAGAGGAGGGTGTGACCCTCAGGGACCACAATATGTTCCAGTCCCGCTGTGGGAGGCTAGCTGGTATGGAGAGATCTTACTTTCTGTAGTAGAGGTGTTCTTGGAAAAATTAGGGAAATCAGGTTTTCCCCTGCAAATCAAGTTAGTTTTCAATGCCCTCAGGACTTCGCCCAGGAGCTCAGTGAATTCTGCCATGAATTCTTCGCAAGAGTAGCAGCCAACACAAAGCTGTCTATGAGGAGAGCCTGGCTACCAAGCCTCCAGTTACTGCTCTCAGACCTTCTTCCTCCTGGAGGAGCCACCTCCCACCGTGGAGGCCAAACACAGCAGACTCCACCCCTGTAACCCAATGCTGGCAGATGGGTCTACTGGGGAGCGTCCTGGAAAATGTTTCCTTCCCTCGTGAATAGAGCAATGCAAAGGCAACTTTTTTTTTTTTTTTTAACCATTAGACATTGTTGGGTGACAGTGTGAAACCTGGAACCGCACCCCTCACCTATGAGTAGGACAGTGATGGTGAACTTTTAGAGCTTTCAGTGATACAGACAGCCCACTGAGGCATGCGTGCCACAGGTTCACCACCACGAGACTAGGAGAAAGCCCAGAGAGTCACTGAAGAGCTGCTCCAGAGCATTGGTGGCATTAGCCAATAAATTAACCGAGCCTAGCGGTGCTATGTCTGAAGGACTGCTACATGGCATAATTTCTCATTGTCAAATCACTGTGTTGGGTACTCTGCTCCATCAGAAAGCATAAGCCAGGTTCCTGTCTTGTCTCCATGGGCGAGAGTGCTCTGGAAAACATCTCATGTCTCAAAGTTTAGTCAACAGTCAACTTGGTGGAGCTTTGTCTGAGTCCCCTGTGAGAGGCTACCTACCTCTCCCATGGTGCCCTGTGCACACAAGGCTCAACACTCCACATTAATGTGATTGTTTACTCACTAACAGGACAAGCTACATAACTCATGGTACCAACTGTAGGTGTAAAATGTGGAGCCCTGGCATAAGTCCCTGAGTTCGATCCCCAGCACTCCCCCAAAAATGTGGTGCCCTCATTCATAAATTACTTTATTACAGTAACCCACTTTGCATCGTGAAAAACTTAATGTTAATAAAAGATGCAAAACTGTAATAAAAGGGATCACACAAATGCACCGACTTGTTCTCATTTCTTAAGGCCCAGCTCGGTCCATACCACCTTGAGATCAGTACATGTATCAGATATGCCCTGTCCCTACACAGACATCTTTCTGAAGGGATGGCTGCCACAGGTCAGATGGACACTCAGCATTGGGCAAGTAAATTACAAAGCTCTGGTGTATTTTCTACAAGAAAAACCAAGGCAAAGTTACCTGGTCTCAGATTTTACATACTTCTTGTCTCTCTGCCGTCCTATCCCTTCGTCACTATTTGGCAGTATGAGAATATAATGATGTTATTGGTTGGGAAAAGCTGACCAGTATCAGTCATAATATTCCCATTTGTGGGTGGATATCTTTTTAAATTCTAGATGATCTGCTCAGATATGATCAGATTTTAAGGCAAAATATTGGTATCTGAGTAAAATCTACTAATGGATATGAATACACATGCTGTTCCACACTGAACACACACACACACACACACACACACACATCATAGTCTAAAAATCTTGGCAAGAAGACTGTAATGCAGCCTTCTAAGCAAGACTTCATGCATCTGCAGAAATATCTATTTTTTCCAGCCCTGTCTAAACAAATCACTTTGAATAGTATAGCAAGGCTAGGTCTAAACTGAACTTAAATAATGGGACCACAGATGTCTGACGATGTGTACAGTTAAATTTTCATTATCAGGGGAAATAGGTTATAAGAAAATATAATCATTCTACAGGTTAAAATCACTATTCTGCAGAACAAGTACATGGATATGAACTTCCTTAGTCTTTAAAAAAGTGTTTGCCACTCATCAAAAGTGCTGACCCTAGACATTTCAAGTTCCTAAATCCTCAAACAGTATCATCCTATTAAATTATTCCCAGTTGGGACATTCTCTTGCCTAGTCTAGGAGACATACTAATCTAATTTTGAAAACATTTTCAAACACAAACATTAAAGTAAAATTGATTCTTTAACATTCAGCCAGAGAATCAAGTAAATCATAACATCACACAAGAAAGAGGAACAGTCTCCTGTTTCCAGGACATGTACATTCTTACTCAACACTTGACTGCTGTCAAGAGTACATCTTTTTCTATTACATGGTGTTTATTTGTATCTGCTGAGATCAGACACAAGGTAATTATAAGATTATCTGGTGGATACCAACATTTAAAGAGAAAAACATGGTAGAATTATGCTCTGCTGCTAAGTGTGCTTTGATAGGCAGGTTTTCTTTTTCCTGAAGACTTTGCAATTCTCTGCAAGAGGAAGGAAAGCAAAGATGAATAATGTAAAGTGGAAGTCACTTAGAGGAACATTCTGTGATCTGGAAATAGGAAGAAAGGGCATGAAAAATGGAAAAAAGATATTATGACTCTTCACTGGCAGAATGCACTGCTGTATGGTCCCAAAACATTTAGCAGACTGGACATACTTTTGATTTAACAAGAAATCTTACAGTCTTTTTACATAACCTTAGATGGGACACAGTGAAGATTATGCAAATTAGTTTTAATAATGGAGACCCAATATTTTATGTGAAAACATATTAAAATGATCTTTTAAGAGAAAATTCTCAAAGAAATGCTCAGGATACATCTGTGCCTGTGGAATAGTCTCAGTTTCGACGTTATTGGTATGGAAGGTTCTGTCTAAGCCTTGTCTAGTGACAATAAGCCTAATATAAAATATGATTGATTCTACATCAATTACACTGATGCATATAGCAAATGGTTATTGAAGTGTAATTGCTTTTGTGGCTAACATTTTTGTGAAACTTTCAAAATTTATACTATTCTAGATTATTTAGTGATACTTAGAAGATTACAACTGCTGGCATTTATTTAAATGGTTACTTGATAGTAATATTTTCCCAGATTCTTACTCTACTCATCTCATTATCATGATCCTTAGGAATTAGAGATTTCATTCCACGACTAATTGTCGGTAAGATTACAAAAATATATAGAAACTCTTACATACTTTAACATGAATAACACTAAAAAGAAAATAGTGGCTAAGTTCACAATAATGAGCATATTTCAGTTGTCTCTGTAGCTTTTTGCTGTTAATGTGTTTGAACTAAAGAAAGATATTATTCATAGCACTGTATTTTATCTGTGGGATTTTGTAAGTTTGCAAGTCCTGCATTTGATATGGAGCTTACACTACTCTCCTGAAATTTATACTTCTATCAGTCGGCTGATGGGGAGGGAATCCCTAGAGGATTTAAAGAAGTAGTCCTAAATGTCCTTATTTTAAAGCAGTGGTTCTCATCTGCAGTAGATTTTTGCCCCCAGGGAACACTGGCAATGTCTAGAGACACTTTTGTGTGTTATAACCTGGAGGCATGAACTTCAGGTAGAATCACGGATCCTGCTAAACATCCTGCAATACACAGAGCAGCCCTACGATGAAGAACAGGAAGACTGAGGGAGGGGGGAAGACGCATCCAAGTAACTTGGTTAAAAGTATAATTTTTTTTCTTTTTGCAAAGAAATATTTTAATTTTTTAGCTTATTAGTATATGGGTATAGTGCATAATGTTTATATTCCTTGTGGTAAGCTGATACATACATGTAACATATCTTAATTCCTTTTTTCATCTCCTTTTCCTTCCCTAACCCCCTAATCTCTTGATCTCATTTCTTTTTGTTTGTTTTGTGTACATGTTTGCAGCACATAATGTTTACAATTTAAAAGCATCATATTGACTCTTTCAGGAAAAGGCTACGGAGCCCAGCAGGGTGAATAAATTTAAGTCGAGTCCATCAGAAACTCCCGCGCTGCAGGGCAGAAGGGATATTTAAAAATTTTTTTTTCTATTACTTCTTATGTCTTTTTTGGTGATCATGTCCCCTGGCCTATACAAATGGAGCCTTTTCTCAATTATGTGCCAACTTCCTATCATAAGAATAGTCTCTGAGACTTGTCAAATGACAGGTGGTTTCTTTTTAAGAATTAATGAAACTTTCCTATTACTTATTACACTACTGTCAAGATTGAGACCAGAGAGATAGAGCAATGAAAACCAGAATTCTAAATGCAAGAACACCGTCCAGTCATGGTGGGGAATTTTGGCAATGAACCAAAATACTTTCAAAGTAGAAGGTACATTTTTCATCCTTTAATTGTTTCTCATGGCTACTTCCAGAAAATACTGACTGTTCACACCTTGATGAAGAGGGGTGAAAAGATAATGCAGCTTTTGAAATCTTTATTAGGGTAGCATCCTTGACTGTAAATTTTCTAGATACCTTCATAAATTCTGCTAGACATATAACTTGTTTCAAACTGATAAAAATGCATAAAAATTACCTGGTCCACAGTGCTGTTCCTTTCTTGTCTTGAAAGACAAAATTGCCTTAAGTGCTGACTGCTTTTTAGAATAATTAATGGTGAGAAAATAAATCCTGGAGTGTCCTATTGTATTAGGATTTATTCCAATAATGAAAAGTCTTTGTGACAAAGGCAACGGTCAGATTTTACAAACTTTACAGAGCTTGTGGCAATGGTCATGTGATATGAAAATAATCCAGATATTTTGCCTAAGTTCTGTCAACAGCTCATGAAGTTTTCAGAAAGGATGACAAAACAGGGACTATACTGTTATACTGGATGCAGATTTTAAACCACAGAGTTTCCAAGAAAAAAGATTTTATAAAACAAGAAACTCTTACTCTTCTTTTATTATATTTCCTGGTCCTATTAGCATTGAGCCCAATAGCAGAACACAAGATTGAACAGATTTAGGGGTATGCAAAGTTGCAACTCTAGCTGATTATCTAACTGGCATATAACTTCACTGGGGATAGCTTAGTTAGTAACAATAGTTCATAAGTAACTCATTCTCCATAATGCTTTTGTTAATGCAGAGCCACACACTACATCTTGGGATTCTCCAGATACTGCATTCATTCCTAGGTGTGAATTTTGGCCTTTCTGTGTAGAGCAGTCAATTTCACTTTGGAATCTTCTGCCTTCCACTACCTGCTGGGTCCATCTAGGCCCACTGGCTTCCTTCTGGGTGAACCTCTGTGGTGCAGGTCCTTCCTTCACCTCTGCATAGGAAATGTCATTTCACTCTTCTAGAAATAGTGGCCGACCAAGCTGGAATGGTAGCAGCTCCTGCTCGCTGCTGCTATGCTGTGCATGTATCCTCCTATGTCCTCAGCCCCAGAGAAGAGGCCAGAGCCTACAGCAAGTCCTTCCTCCCTGTTCTGGGTGCCAGCTCTATGTGAGCTACTTGGCACCTGGCCCTCCCATATTCCAGCTCAGTACATATGTAATGACCACAGTGTACCAGGTGTTAGATGGGAAGAGTTGTGTGGGACAAAATGGGGTGGGGCAGTGGCCCAGGGAGAATGCTGTGGAAGATTTCCTGGTAGACAGGATATGTGGGTGAGGCACTCTTAGTGGTTGAATAAGAGAGGTCAGATGAAGAAGGGAGTGGAAAAGTTGGATGCCTGCAATGACTGGTGGATGGGAGATGGTGATGAGGCCAGGAGGAAGGTCTCCAGGGAACCTGGGATGAGATTCAGATACGTGAGCAGAAGAACGCTTCCTTCCGCCAGTGAAATTGCTTCGAGAGACAGCAGAATGTGGGTTAATGTAGAATGGGGGTCTTTTTCCATATCAAGGTAGGTCATCAGGGAGGGGGAAGTCCAGTTTGGCTAGAAGATAGCCTTTTTATGGGTCTACATTCCCGAACCCACTCAATCATGGGAACTGCTAAACTCTACTGACTGCCTCTTGAACTTAGGTATAAGGGCGCATTCTGAACACAGATGTGTCCTGTCCTGCCCCTCAGACTTATGAAAAATTAGAGTACACTTAACTTGATTAAACATTAATTTATCTTTTAGTAAATTAGTAATTATCTCCAAAGGCAAATAAAAATTAATGATGGAGCGTTAAGTGGCAACTCTTTTTTCTTTCTTTGCTTTGGACCAATCTGTTCTATTCCTTTATGTTGGAGGGAAAACTGCACTATTGTGGTTTCACATGTATTACTAGATGTCAGCCTCACTTTGCTAATCTAATTCTATTGTTCTCTGTGATTGATGTATCTCTTAAGTGTGAGCATTTGGAGTCTCCTAAGCTTAATTTAGACAAGAGTTTTGATTACAGAGCAGTCAATTCTTTTCAATTTTGCTGCAATAGTAGGCAAAGGATTTTTCCACCTTGCTATATTTAAGACTCAGGTTTGGACCCCTGAACACAGTCCTACCATTGACCTCTTTTGTGTTCTCCCTCATGCAGTCAGAGTGATCCTTAAAAAAAATAACATTATTGAGTTATAACTTACATACCACAAGTTCATGTCTTTAAATTGTACAATTCAATGGCTTTTTACTACATTCATAGAGATGTGGGAGAGATCTTTTTTCCAATGCACATCTGGTCTCACCCTCACTCTTCAGAGATCCACAAAGCTCTGCAAGACTCACATTTCGGTCACCATTTTTTTTTTTTCCCCTTGCAGTGTCTAGCACAGTGTGAGCAGATAACAAATTCTCAATAAATGCCTGTAGAAGGAAGCTATCCATTATTGTGAAGAATGGCTACCCACAGAAATCTATTAAATACTGAAACATTTGTATTCTGGCCAAGATGTTACAAACCAGAATTTTATAAATAGAAAAATGTTATTGGTTATCTGCTTTTATTTAATGGTACAATCTTGGATGATATGCTGAGTGTATGTTTGTTCCTTAAGAAGAATACTCTTCTTTCGTCTAATTTCAGACAAGGACATTTCAGAGATGATCCCCAAATTATGTGCCAGTGGGAATTTACTGAATATTAGTAATTCTTAAGTGAGAGTCTCCACAAGACAGCCAGAAAAACTAAGCCAGTAATCAATTAAGCATTTGTTTCAAATGGTATTTTGTGAAGTGATGTGCTAAAATTTACCAATCCATTGAAATAAATAATCCACCCACTAAATACATTCAAACTTTTTCTCTAGGGCTTTGCAGAATAATTTCTGGGTATAAAAATATGTACAGGCTAACTTATCTACCAACATACAACTAAATATGTAATCTTATCCTTAAATCTTCATGTGACCAAAACTAGTTATTATTGTGTTTAATAATCCATATTTTGTAAAGCTTCCAGAAGAATACCAAAAGCACTCAAATTAAAGCAGAGCACCAAGAAAATATTTCAACATTATTCTTGAAAGATTTCAAGCCAAAGGGTTAGAAAGAATTCTTGCTTGGTTTACGTTTTAAAGCAGGGATCATCTATTGTCTCGACCTTCTGTGGACATACTAAAAGCAAATTAAAGCAGGTTTCTTCTTTTCAAAATCAGCTTTCTGAGCTAAGTTCAAGGCCAGTGATGGGAAACCTTTTAGAACTTTCAATGATACAAACAACCTGCTGTGGCATGTGTGCAATAGGTTTGCCACCACTGTTCTAGGCTTATTGATTGTTAGTTTAATAGAGTTCTTGTTAATACACTTAATAAAGTAACACGGTGATCAC